>PVKS010022953.1:0-33058 GCA_004027875.1 Aplodontia rufa
AGAGAGAGAAGGACAGTGAGAGAGAGAGAGACAGAGATAGAAAGAATCAATTTTTATTGAGTTTTTCACATGGCCTTCGTTGCTCTGACACTTAGTTGTGTACGTGGGTACTGGTGTTTGAACCTGTGTACTTGCGCATGCCGGGCGAGCACCGCAACCTCCAAGCCACTGCTCCAGCCCTAGAGCACATGTTTAACAGGCATGAGGCCCTGGGGTCAATCCCCGGCACTCCCCCTGCCCCCCAAAAAAGTACAATAAGTTGAATGAAAAATTCACTAAAGGGGCTCAATAGCTAATCTGAGCCAATTTGAGTCAGAAAAAGAATCAGTGAACCTGAAGATAACTCAATTGAGATTATTTATTCTAAATGGAACAGCAACAAAAAAGAATGAAGGAAAATTTCAGAAAGATTATACAGAGGGGCTGGAGCCGTGGCTCAGCGCTTCCGGCACTTGACTAGCATGCGCAAGGACGCTGGTTCGAACCCCAGCACCATGTACATAACAAATTATTTGAGCAACGAAGACCACATGAAAAACTAAATAAAATTTGATCTCTCTCCTCTCCCCCTCCCCCTCTTTCTCTTAAAAAAAAAAAGATTATACAGAGAATTAATAGCTGAAAAATCTCAAAATTAATGAAAATATTACATATCCAAAGAGCTCAAGTATGATAACCTCAGATTCACACCACTATAAATAAATATAAAAGACTGTTTAAAACCATTTTTGTTGTAACTTCTCCCCTATCTGATCTAAAAGACAACTACATAAAACAGTAATTATAAATCTGCGTTGATGGACACACAAGGTATAAAATATAACCTATGTGACAAGTAGCATAAACAAAGGGAGAGAACACAACTATATAGAAGCAAAGTCCTGTATGCTATTGAAATTAAGTTGTGTTAAATTTATGTAAGGGAGGGGCTGGAGCAATTGCTCAGTGGTTAGCGCTTGCCTGGCATGAGCAAGGATACAGGTTTGAACCCCAGCACCACATACACACTGAAGTGTCTGAGCAATGAAACACTAAATAAAATTGATTCTCTCCCTTTTTCTCCTCTCTCTCTCTCACTGTCCCTCTCTCTTTAAAAAAAATTATGTAAGGGAAATATTTAAGATAACTATATTCGAAATAGGGAAAGCTAAATAGATATAAAGATTGTAAGATTTCTATACTTCCTTCAAACTGATAAAATGACAGTGCCAGAAAACTTTGATGTTTTATATGTATATAAAACAAACTACTTAGAGGAACCACTAAACAGAGTATACAAAGATATTCTCAAAAAACACCATAGATTGGGACTGGAGTGGTGGCTCAGCAGTTATGGCACTTGTCTGGCATGTGTAAGGACATAGGTCTGAACCCCAGCACATAATACACACCCATGTGTCAGAGCAACGAAAGCCACATGAAAAACTAAATAAAATTGATTCCCTCTTCCTCTCTCTTTCTCTCTCTCACTATCCCCCTCTTTAAAAAAAAACCATAGATAAATCAAAATGGAATTAAAAAATATTTAAATGACCTTAAGAATTCAAGAAAAAGAAAACAGAAAAAAGAACAAAACAGAAAAAAATAAATGGTAAACTTAAAACCTAACAGATCAATAGTTTCATTAAATGTAAATGGTCTAAATATACCAATTAAAAAATTTAAGAAAATAGAGAGAGAGATGGGCAAAATGGACTTACAAGTGTGCCCCAACTTGAGTAGCTGGGAAGAAAAACACAAACCAGTGACAATATCACATCACGTGCTGTCAAGGATGTAGGGCAACTATACCACTCATACGTAGCTGATGGGAATAAGAGTGTGGCTGCTCTGGAAACAGTTTTGTGACTTCTTTCAAAATTAAACATACAAGCACCGTGTGGCCCAGCAATTAATTGCACATATGATCATTTATCCAAGAGAAATAAAAAGGTTCACACAACATTTATCAGTGTTTATAACAGCTTTACTTTATCTGTAATAGTCAAAAACTATAAACAAACCAGATACCGTTCAATGGGTGAATAGTTTAAAAACTGTGGTATACCCATGCCATGAAATCCTACCTAGCACTAAAAAGGAACAAACTAATGGATAAATACAACAACCTGGATGAATCTCCAGAGAAATGTGCTCAGGTCAGCAGCAAAGCTTACAACAGGATCCATTACAGAAAATAGCATTCTTGAAATGATAAAAGCACAGAAATGGAAAACAGATCAGTGGTTGTCTGGGGCTACGAGTAGGAAGAAGAGGCTGCAAATGAGCAACAGGAGGTGCAGTGAGGATGTAAATGCCCGCGTCTTGATTGCATTGGGGGCTATATCTTGGTTGTGATGTTGTACGATAGTTTTCTAAGATATTATCATTGGAGGAAACTGAATAACAGATACTATTTCTTACAACTCTGTGTGAACCTGCAAATATCTAAATAGAAATTTAATTCAAAGCTGTTTAAGAAGGCACTCACTGGGGCTGGAGCAGTGGCTCAGTGGTTATGGTGCTTGCCCAGCATGCACGAGTACACGGGTTCAAACCCCAGCACCACATACACAACTAAGTGTCAGAGCAACGAAAGCCATGTGAAAAACTCAATAAAAATTGATTCTTTCTGTCTCTCTCACCGTCCTTCTCTCTCTTAAAAAAATTGATTCTCTCTCTCTCTCTCTCTCTCACTGTCCTTCTCTCTTAAAAAAAGAAAAAAAAGAAGGCACTCACTCTTGGGGTTGGGCAAGAGCAAAGTTGGGCACCCAAGAGTAAGTTCTTCCCCAAGTGCTGGCCCAGATGCCTGGCTTGCTTCAGCCTAGTCCCAGCCCTACCTGGAATTGATGGCCCTCAGTCCACTTATCAGAATGCTAGAACCAAAAGACCAAAGTCTAATCCCTAAGATGGGCAGGAAGCATCACAAAGCTCTACCCCCACCTGCCTGCCATCCACCCCTGTCCAGGCACTCTGCGGCGTCCAGCCTTAGCCTCACGGAGGGTGCGGGTAAGGAGGTGTGGGCTGGACGACTTATTGCTTGCTCTCCACCCGCAGCCCATAGGGGAGCCAGCTGCATCCCAACATGCACAATTTTAAAGGAGGAAGGAGCCGCCAAGACCATCTGGTTTCCTCCAAGGGG
Organism: Aplodontia rufa; assembly: GCA_004027875.1. Lineage (NCBI taxonomy): Eukaryota > Metazoa > Chordata > Mammalia > Rodentia > Aplodontiidae > Aplodontia > Aplodontia rufa. Next base: position 3,122 of record PVKS010022953.1, read on the forward strand.
AAACTGAAAGCCCAGGAAGAAAAGTTCCCCTCCCAAGGCCCTGCCTGGGATCCCTGCACCCTCACCCCGACCTCCTCTCAGGAGGGCGTCAGAAGGAAAGTTGACAGGGCAGCATCTCTGCCTCCTAGGTAGCTCCCAGCAACCAACATCTCCCAGGCCACTGGTTCCAGGAAGAGCTGGGTGTGAACCCCCAGGACAAGGGGAAGGAATAAGTCATAGGTGAAGAGAGAAGCAGCAGTCAGGGGTGACTCTGGAGTATGATGCAAGCTCTGTCTCTGCCATTCCAGCTTCCAGCCTGGTCTGGATGCGGTTGCCTTCCCATGTGAACAGTGACCTGCATTATGGAAGTGAGGAGGGCTGGGGGCTGGGGATGTAGCACAGGGATAGAGCCCTTGCCTAGCATGCTCCAGTGGGAGCAGGAGGAGGAGGAGGACAGTGGGCTTTGGCCTTCCCAAAGGCCATACTCCCAGGTACCCCTCACACCTCAACCAGAAACTCCAGGGCGCTTCTTCTCCCGCTGCCCCCTGAAGTACTACGCACATTGTTCTCTTCCGATTTTCTTTCCTCCCCCTGAAACGAGTCTCTGCCACTGGTTCACAAGGAAGGAAATCACCCTGTGTGAACCACACTCAAGAGGTCAAGGGCCTCTGGTGGCAGTGTCCCCTCCTGGGAGTAGCACCTGCAGGCAGAAGGTGGAAACCAGCCCCACCAGCCCCATTTGGCATCTGACACCTCTAATGTTCTCGTCAGATTTGTCTGCATTACATCCCAGCCACTGTCAGTGCTGTGTGGCTCTGCCCAGGATCTGCCACTGCCCTGACTCACAGAGGGGGAAACCTCCAGCACCCAGCCTCATGCCAGCTCTGGGGCCCCTGGCCTCCTGTCCTGTTGCCACTGAGGTAACCCAGTAACTACTCGGCACCCACACACAGGCAACCTAGGAGCCGGGAAGTTAATACCCCAGGAAGGACAGGAGCTCATGGGCAAATTCACACTGCCAGGCGCCCAAGACTGAAGGCAATTCAATTTCTCTTCCACCTCTTGGCATAGAGCTCCACAACCACACAGGAATGAGCTGCCCTCTCTCTCCCATTGCCAGCTTCCAGCCTGGCCTTCACCTGCAAACTTGGCATCCCCAAGGCAGGGCCTGTCCCAGAAGCTTCCTGACACATGGACTGTGGCAGCAGCCAGCAGAGTCCCCACTACCAGGGACTCCACTCAGCCCCCATGGGAGCATCAGCAGCGGGACCCAGGTTCGAGGGCTCAAACTACAGAACACAGAAGGGATCCAAACAGAAGAGCTACGGGCTCCAGACAGCTGGAGGACGGAGGAACCTTTATGCCCCTTGCAGGCTTCTGAGTCTTACAGACCTTGGTGATCCTGGGAAACCGTAGCCAAAGGAAGGGCAGACAGGAAAGCTCATGGCAGGCAAAGCTCCTTCCCATGTGGGGAGTGCTGGTGCGCCACCACTAATCAGACCTGAAATTAAAAATCAAATGTGCCACCTCTTCCTACCCTGCTCCCTCTGACCCCTCCTTGTGAATAAATAAGAGAAATCAGCCAACTAGATACTTAAGATCATAGCTCATTAAAGCTTAAGGGATCTCTGCAATGAGACCAGCCCTTCAACTGATGAATGAAGAAACCCAGAGAGGGGAAGCAACATGTCCAAGGTCACACAGAAAGAGAATGGCCACATCAGGGCTAGAGCTCAAGTCTGCAAATAGGGAGCACCTACTAGGTGCTGGGGACTCTTCTAGATGGAGCAGATAGAGCAGCTCATGGCGTTGATATCCTAGAGCAACACTGCCCACAGCACTTTGTGCAACAATGGAAATGTTCTATGTTGCCAGCCAGTACAGCAGCCAACACCCACATGTGGGTTTTGAGCACTTGAAATATATCTCATGTAACCAAATGTCTGGATTCTTGCTTCAAGTCTTCTGCAGCTCTGGAAGTCGGTGCATAGATATCTAGGACTGCTATGCCTTCTTGGTGAGCTGTCCCTTTTGTCATTTTGCAATGCAATGTCCTTCTTTGTCCTTGGCAATTTTCTTTGCTCCGAAGCCTACTTTTATCTGATAGTAATTCAGCCCCCTCCTGCTTTCTGCTAATTGGTTTGCATAATATATCCTTTTCCATCCTGGAACTGAACTTTTTCATTTTCTTTCTTCTTTTAATGTACATAACCACATGTGGCTAGTAGCCACAATACTGGACAGTGCTGCTTTAGAGAATTAAGTTCAGCTCTGTCTTCACTCTGCCAGTAGCCAAGCAGACTGCTCCTCCAAGCACTGCCAGTGACTGCTGCATTAGTCAGCAGTCCCGGTGCCACAACAAAAATACTGTGGCAATTAACTTATAAAGAGAAAAGGTGGGGGCTGGAGCAGTGGCTCAGCAACTGGAGCACTTGCCTGGCATGCACAAGGACCCGGTTCGAGCCCCTGCAGATACACAACTCAGTGTCAAAGAAACAAAGGCCAGATGAAAAAATAAATGAACTTGATTCTTTCTCTTTCTCTTCTCTCTCTCTCTCCTTCTCTCTTTAAAAAAATAGAGAAAAGGTTTACTAGCTCTTGGTTCTGTAGTTTCCAGTTCAACATTATATGGCCCCCATGGTTTTGGTCCTCCAATAAGGTGGCACATCAAAGTGGGAGCATGTGCCAAAGCAAACCACTCACTTTGTGACCAATTTTCTTACCAAATAAGCTGTCATAGTAATACAGAAGCTGATTCAATTCAGGCAGAACCGCATACAACAGGAAATGACTAATATTATTGATGTAGGAATTTAAGTTATACAGAGAGAAAAGACAAGTGGGAGCCCCACAATCCCCTTCAAGGGCATCAAAGGACCTAAGGATCTCCCACAGGCCCCGCCTCCCACAGGGTCAACCACCTCCCAACAGCGCCCCCTGGGGACCAAGTCTACATACAACACATGGACCTTTGGGGATGCTCATCAACAATGGCACAGAATTTTCAGGAGCCCGTAGATTTCCAAGCCAAGATGGAGAACGCAGCCCCTACTTCCTGAAACCTCAGAAGCAGCTGCATATGCCCAAGGAGCAGAGAAGGAAAAATGAGCTGTCCATGTCAGAGGACAAAGCTGTGTCTCTGTCCTTGCTTCAGGACACTCTCCTCCACCCGACCACCCTCCCTCCAGCTCTGGTCCTCAGGCTGCAGAGGCATGCATGTGTGGAATATGTTCTGGGAGGTCTTGAGCAGCGGGAATCACTTGCTTTCCTGGGGTGAGCAAAGCCTGTTCCACAGCAGCTGGTAGTGACACAGCTGAAGGAAAGGGTCAGGTCTCAGGAGAGGAAAGGAGGCTCAGGGTAAAGCCAGCCAGGTGGAACCCACTGCTGCCAGTAATGCCCAAGCTGAGAACCCTCCCACTGGCCTTCTCGCTGTCTCATGTTGAATGTGTTTATTTACCACATCACCCCAAGACTGGCATTTCCTCAAAGAATCTCAGGATGCTATGGGCATCCTGGCCAACTAGAGCATATATATTTTATTCCTTCCTTCTGAAAAAAAAAGATGTGCCCAAGTCGCAGCTCAGAGCTTGTGGGAAGAAATGAGTGGAAGGAAGATGGGAAGTAGAGGCAGGGAGGAAGGGTGAAAAAAACGGAGAAAGAAAAGGGCTACCATGGTCAGCAACGGCCCTGCCAGTCGAGGGATGTGGAGCAGGAGGGAAGCACATGGAACCTACAGGGAGAGGCCCTGATGCCCTCTTTACCACTAACCTCCAGTTTGGGGCTTCCGTGCTTCCTCCACAAACTCATATACACTCTCCATGGCCCTTTGCGTTAAGACTAAAAAGCTTAACCTGAGTTCTAGGCTCAGTGCATTCTGACTTTTTATACGCTTGTCTCATGACAGTATCCCAGCATCTTTCTCTCCCCAACCAACACTTTGTGTCCTTGCTTAAGTCTCTTCCAGGGAAGAGACTTAGAGGACAGTAGGGCTGGCAGCCCCATGCAGGGACCCGGGGGAGCAGGGAGGGGAAAGAGTCCCAGAGGAGGCACCTGAGCCCCAGGAACCTCCACACTGCACTGAGCACACCTCCACTTTAATTTACACATCTTATTTCATTTTCTTGCCAAATAAACTGTCACAATAATACAGGAGCTGATTCAATTCAGGCAGAGCTGCATAGATCACATCAGAAAATGACTGATAGTCTAGATGTGGAAATTGCATTTATCATACAGGCAAATCAAGTGTGAAGACACACACTCAAGATCAAGGCTTTATCAGCACCGGAGTGCACAGTTGACCTGAGTTCCCATAAATGAGGCATCAGCCCAGGTTCAAGAGGAGATTGAATCAGGGGCCAGCAGAGGCTGCAGCTTGGGGTGGGCAAAGTCCAGCCTTGTGGCAGGTGCTGCTCTCCAGACCTCAGGCCACAGCCACACCTCTACCAGCAGGAGGGCAGGGAAGGGCAGCCTGCTGCCCAAGGAGGACCTGGCAAAGGTTCCATATTGGAAACTCCTGGCCAATTGCTCCTGTAATTTACCAGTCCTGCAAGAGAGATGCATCTTTGAACTACAGAGACAGACTTTGAAAATCACTCTCAACCCAGGCTCTCCAACCCCTGTTGGAGATGAATTAAAGGGAATTATGCACATAAACCCCACAGATCAAGAGGACACCCACTCTCCTTCAACTGTCTGCAAGCTGATTAGACAGAGGAGTTCACAGCAGAACAGGCATTCTGGCTGCAAAAACAAAATAAAATAAATTTGAAATGCAGAGATTGATGGCTTCTGTCACAAAGCCTCACCAAAGTCGCGGTCTGTAAATTGGAAATCCCATTGATGCTAAGGCAAAGGTGGTAGCTAAATGGCAGCTACTGACCTGCAAGGGTCTCTGTGGGGAGGACTGCAGATCCCCTTTAGAATTATGCATTTTCCAAGGTAAGGGGTCTGTGGCTGTCACTGGCACACCCAGCATAGGGGGCGCCACATCCCGGGGAAATAGCTTTGATTCTAAAGGATACCTACTGCCCCCAAAAGGAGACAGAGCCCCAGAGCTGCAGAGGAATCCGGGAGCATGCAGGTCCCCTGAAGCAAGTCTTTCCTATCTGGGCCCTGCACCTACGTGGAGCATGGTGCCCAGTGCCCAGCACACAGCTGCTCCACGGTCGTGTTTGTGGAAGACAAGACAAGATGCTGCCTGTCCTCTCAGGGCCTGCTGAGCAATGCACCTCAACTTTGTCCTTCTGTAGAGCAGCACAGATTGCAGACAATCTAAAGAAAAGAAGCAATGGACAGGCAAGTCCTAGTTCTCAGAGCCAGAAAGGTAGAGGTCCAGAAACCTGGACTAAGTTTCCCAGCCCAGAACGGTGATGTTTCTCAGGCCAGGGTAGCTGGGGAGAGAGGCAGGGCTGTGTTGAAGGCCAGGGCGGGCCACTCAGGGTCTCCTTCAGGACTGAAGCACTCTTTCCAAACGCTTCCTGGAATTGCCCTCAGCCAGAGACAGCACTTGGCTCAAGTCGTGCACCAAATGAGAGCGGCCATATCCCAGGTCTGCTTAGTTGGTCAAAGGGAGGCTGCTGACTAAGGCCAGGGCTCCTTGCCTCCAGGGAGGACAATTACTCAGAGCCATCCACCCCAGGGGCTCGATGGGTTGAGACCTTTGCAGTGACTCCAACTTCCTCTGCCCATTCCGCTGCCCTCACTCCCTACGGATGTGGAGCACCGGGCAGTCCCCCAGCGTATCCCTGCAAGAGCTCACTTCTCAGGGAACACCACGTGCATCAAGGGAGCCGGCAGACATTCAAGAGGCACCAACGGAAGGCGCATCGGATCAGTTGGCCCAGCTCTCTCATTTCCCAGACCAGGAGCCTGAGGCCCAGGGAGCGGAAGCCATTTGAATTCAGGAGAGAGCCTGGCCTCCAGCCCCCTGTCACAGAGACCAGGCTGAGCAGGAGGAGGATCAGTACAGAGGCTTACTCAACATCTGCATGAAAGGACAGCAATCCAGCTGAGGCCTGTGCTGATTGCTCATTCCCCACTCCTCACAGGTACAGAACTTATCTCAGGCAAATAAAGACCATCTGCATCCCCCATTCCCTCCCTGAAACTCAGACCTTTTACACAGGAAGCTGGCATGCAAATGTGCATTCCTTCTGGCACACTCCTCTCTCCCAGGCAGAGCTTTCTAGTATAGAGAAAAGTGAGGTTTCATGACCAGGAGGGAGACAAGTCCTGCTGTGGCAGATGCCACAGAATTTGAGGTGACATAGGTTCCCTCATGACAGACCAGAGAGGGCAAGCAACTTGCCTCCGTCCACAGAGCCAGTCTCTGGCACAGCTACCCCCAGCTCTCTGACTCCATGCTCCCCAACCCCAGGAATCTTCCAGAAACATCACATGGAGGCTCAGGCCCCAGATGAGTAATGGAAAAAGGTCACATCCTGGTCCCTACTCTCCCTGGCTTTCATGGTTATTTTGTGAGAAATTCAGTTGCCCTTATGCCAACAGCACCCTGGGCGACCGCTCGGCATCTCTTGTGCATCTCACCAGCATCCTGCTCAGAACGGCTGTAAACGCTGACATTTTACAACAGTTACTGGAAGCCTCTTCCAATGAGGAAAAAGAGATACCTTCATCGTTCTGGGTTGTTACAGTTGACAAGCACCCACTAATGTGTCCCCAAATAGAAAATGGTGGGGGGTCACCCAGCATTTGCCATGATTTGGTAAAGCCCTGCAGGAAGTATATTGAAAGGAACAAATTAAAATCTGACTGATGAGCTACCACTTAAGACACTGGATACACTGGATTCAATTAAGCTAAAAGCCTGCTGCTCTCAGGGCCACAGCCATGAGCACCAGCAGCACCAGCGCAGCACACCAGCACCCCAAGGTGGCGTTCTGGGACTTCCACGGGATGCCCAGGTTCCCCAACAAATCGGAATGCTCTGAAGCCATGGAAGAGGGGGACCCTGGGACCCACCCCTGGGCCTGCCTTCCCCTCTGAGGACTGCCTCCTGGGGCCCCTGCCACACAGCCACTCCCCACTCCCTGCCTGGAGGCGGCTCAGCAGGGCACAGGGACTCCAGATCCTACGCCAAGCTGTGGGACTTCGCTGTTTCTGCCTGCCTGCTTGATATGACGGCTTCTGGTGGGAAGCCAAGGCCTGTTTTGCCACTAACTAGCCTTAGTTTTCTCATCTTTAAAATAGGGTGTCCTCGGTCCATGGAAACCCAGATGTTAGCCCCTACTCTGCAGATAACTTGGCAAGTTAACTTCAAACCCATCCCCACCTTCCCTGCGTTTCACCTTCCTAAGAAGTAAAATTAGTCTGAAGCCCTTGTTTGCCCTCCACAACAAGCTTTAAAAAAGGAAGCTTTAAAAAGCGTTGGGGGTGGCTGGAGCAGTGGCTCAGTGGAGTTGGCATGCGCAAGGACGCAGGTTCAAAGCCCAGCACCACTTACACAGCTAAGTGTTGGAGCAACAAAAGTCACATGAAAAACCAAATAAAATTGATTCTCTCTCTCTCTCCCTCTCTCTCTCTCACTGTCCCTCTCTCTCCTTTAAAAAAAAAAAAAAGAGAGCGAGAGAAAGTGTTGAGATACAGCTCTCCCATTCCTGCAGATCCTCCCAAAGGTCCTAAAATCAGCATAGTACAGTGACACAACTACATCAGTCTTGATAGCAGAACAACTCACATCAGCTAAATTATGGAATCAGCCCAGACGCCCATCACTCGGTGAGTGGATCAAGAAACCGTGGTCTATATATATTCATAGATATCCGATGGAGTTCTACTCAGCTATTAGAAAGAATGAAATGAGGGGCTGGAGCGGTGGCTCAGCAGTTTTGGTGCTTGCCTGGCAAGCACGAGGACCCGGGTTCAAACCCCAGCACCACGTACACAACTGAGTGTTGGAGCAACTAAGGCCATGTGAAAAACTAAATAAAGTTGTTTCTCTCTTTCTCTGTTTCTCTCACTGTCCCTCTCTCTTTATTTAAAAAAAAAAAAAGAATGAATGAAATGAGGGCATGCAGCAGCAAATGATGGAAATGGAGAATATCATGCTAAGTGGAATTAGCCAAATTCAGAAATTCAAGGTCGAATGTTTTCTCTCATATGTGGAAGCTGGAGTACAATAAAGGAAAGGGGGAGGGAAGGACATGATTAGATAAAGAACCATTCAAATACAAATTAACTGATGGACTACAGGAAGACTTGTAGAGTAGAGGGAGGCGAAGGGCAGAGGGGAGGAAGGATGGGAGGGAAGAGAGGGAAGATAAAGAGGGGAAGGAAAAAAGCATATTTTGTAACTCTAGGGTACTAAATAATTACCATACAATCAATAAAAATGGGAACAGTAAAAAAAAAAAAATTTTTTTCAAAGTGAGATCAGAGAAGAAAGGGACCAGGGGCCAGGAGGAGGGATGGGAGAGTGCTTGAGTAAGATATTGGCCAAATTATACTATTATATTATGTGCATGTATGAATATATGACAACAACTTTAATGCACCAAAAAAAGTAAAAATAACAATTATAAAAAACAAATAAAACCAATCAAGCTTGCACTGACAAAAAAAAAAAAAAAAAGAGTGTTGGGAGAGAAAGGCTAGAAATGGTATCAGGACAGCTGCATATCCACAGGCAAAGAGGTGAAGCTTGACCTACGTGCTATCTGCATGCAGAGACAGATGGAGACAGACATGTATGGGAGATATATAGAGATATATAGTGATACGTCCAGATACATTTGAAATTCAAAATGGATAGACTTACATGCAAATGTGACTTTCCGAAGAAAACAGTAGAAAATCTCATAGGACAGACACCAAAAGCACAAGCCATAAAAGAAAGAATCAATAAATTAGACCTCATGAAAATTAAGTGCTCTGCAAAAGACATTGTTAAGAGCATGAAAAGATACACTTCGGCAGGGGAGGAATTGTTTGCAAATCACAGGTCCAACAAAGGGCTTGTGTTCAGACCGTATAAAGAGCCCCTAAACCCAACAGTAAGAAATCAACAGCTTGATTTTAAAATGGGTGAAATCCTTGAAATGACAATTCACCAAAGAAAATACACAGATGGAAAAGAAGCATGTGAAAAATGTTCAACATCGTTAGCCACTAGGAGAATGGAAATTAAAACCTCAGATATCGTTCCGAATCTCCCATCAGAAAGGCTAAAGTAAGTGGTTATCCATGATCTGGCTCTTCCCCTCGATAACAAAGTTTATATCCATTGATTGCTAATGTTTTGATAATGTTTCCCCCTCAACTGTATTTCTATATTCTTCTAATAAAAAAAAAGAAAGGCTAAAGTAACATACTTTACCACCACCCTGAGAATCCAAATAATACTTACACAATCATTCAAATCTGGAAAATTCACAATCTAAGCATTTATATTGCTTGTAGGGACGAAATACAGAACAAGCAAGAGACTGGGGTGTGGGTGATGTTGGGGGTAATTCTGGTTTAGGAGCAAATGCATATCATATTGTTACTATATATGCATTTATGATTGTACAATAACTCAACTCCTTAATAAATTTTTTTTAAAAAAATAAAAGCTAAGGGGCTGGAGCGGTGGCTTGGCAGTTACGGTGCTTGCCCAGTATGTGTAAGTACACAGGTTCAAACCCCAGCACCCACGTACACAACTAAGTGTCAGAGCAATGAAAATCATGTGAAAAACTCAATAAAAATTGATTCTCTCTGTCTCTCTCTCTCTCTCTCCCCCACTGTCCTTCTCTCTTTAAAAATAAAATGAAATAAATAAAAGCTAAAATAAAAACAACACCAAATGCTGGTAAGGATATGGAGAAACTGGATCACGCATACATCAGTGATGGGAGTTTGAAGTGGTACAGCCACTCCAGAAAATGAGTTTGGCAGTTTCTTGAAAAACTAACCCTGCATCTACTATGACCCAGCAATTGCTTTCTCAGGCATTCTATCCCAAAGATAAACTCAGATTCGTATAAAAACCCATACAATAATGTTTCTAGCAGCTCATTTGTAACAGTAAACCCTGGGAACAACGCTGGCATCCCTCAACGGTGGACAGTTAAATGCTCCAGCACATCTATACCACATCATTAGGTTGATTAGCAGTTCCCCCCAAATTCCTGTTCACTTGGAACCTCAGGATGCAACCTTATTTGCATATGGGGTCTTCGCACATGTAACTAGTAAAGTTAAGGTCATACTGGGTCAAGGCAGACCCCAATTCCAATGACAGGTGTCCTTATGATAAGGTCACATGAGACCCTGAGATCAGGCAGGCAGAGATTTTCCTACAAGCCAAGGAACACCAAAGGCTGCCTGCAGGAGGAAGCTGGGAGAGGCAAGGAAGTTTCTTCCCTGGAGCCTACAGAGGGAGCCTGGCCCTGCTGACACCTTGATTTCCAACTTCTGGCCTCCAGAACTCTGAGGAAACAAATTTACGTTGCTTGAAGACACCCTATTTGAGGCACTTTGTATGATAGCCCTAGGAAACTAATACACCATGGAATACTACTCAGCAATCAAAAAGAGCAAACTGATGCACAACTTGGATGAAGCCCTAGAAAACTGTACTGAGGAAAGCCAGTCTCAGAAGATACACCTGTACGATTCCATCAGTGTGACTTGCTCTAAATGACAAAGTTAGACTCAAGGAGAATGAGGCATTTTTAGGGCAGACTGAAAAGTTTTGAAGTGGTTATATGAATCTATACATATGATAAAATTAGAGATAGTCCCTTCCCCCAAAAAAGTGCATTAAAAACTGGTGAAATTCAAATAAGATCTGCAATTTAGTTAATAGTATGGTCCCAATATCCTGGTTTAGGTCATTATACTACAGTAAAGTGTCAACACTGGGGAAAGCTGGCTGAACACCACTGAGAAATCCACTAGTTGAGTCCACAATTATAGCTGTCCCTATATATATATATAGTGTTCACAGGGGACTGGTCCCAGGACCCCCTAAAAAATACCAAAGCCTGCAAGTGCTCAAGTGCTATATATATATACACACATACAAAGTCTATACCTGTTCAGTACAGACCCAGGTTTCTTCCCCAATATTTTCAATCCAGAGTGGGTTGAATCCATGGATGCAGGATCTACAGATAAGGAGGGCCACCTGTATTTCAGAATAAAGGTTGAAGCCAGGCACAGTAGCACACGCCTGTAATTCCAGCCACTCAGGAGGCTGAGGCAGGAGGATTCCAAATTCGAGACCAGCCTGGGCAACTCAGCCAGACCCTGTCTCAAACTCTAAAGAATTTGGAGAGTGCCGCAGGTTCAAGCCCTAGGACTGCAAAAACAAGTAAATCAATAAATAGGTAAATAAAAGAGTTTACACAGAGAGTGTTGGGAGGGGACTCTATATGTTTTGTAAATGTGAAGGAAAAACGTTCCTGTTCAGGGACGGGTCTCAGCAAGCTCTGGAGTCAGCAAGAGCTGTGAGCATTTGGCTTCTCCTACCCGCGCTGTAGTCTGGGCAAGTTACTCCTCTTCCACGAGCGCATGTGGCTCAGGCCCCTCACATGCAAACTGTCACGTGGAAATAAAGATACAGGGTGCACACGACACGGGAGATACAATACGCAACAGCACCCGAGGCAACGACCAGACGCTGCATGATGGCCAATCCCAGTCCCTCCAGCATGCTGCCCCTGTGCCGTCACTGCACAGGCCCTGTATCTGACTCCACCTTCAAGATCCATCCAGGTTCTCCCAGCATCCCAGGTTCCTGCAGCATCCAGGCCTTGCGGGAATCCTCATCAGAGCTCCCTGAAACAGGACCCTCTCAGGAGCCCCCACCAGGCTCTGCAAGCTTCCCCTGCCCTTCAGCCCTCGGAGTTAAGCAGTCCCAAAGCAGCTCATGCCCTCCCCTCCAGCACTGCCCTCGTGCTACCCCTGTACTGTTGCCAAGCACAACTCACAGAGTACTTTTCACACATGCATAGTGCCCAGAGCCCCACCAAGACCCTAGCTAGAAGCAGGGCAGGTGTAAGAATCCCGATTTCCAAACGGAAAGAGGCACACAGATGGGCGGTAGGTGAGCGCTATGCAGAAGAGAAAAGAATCAACATGGCTTAGTCAGCCTTGGGTGCGCCAAGCACCTTCTTTTTTTCATTGACCTCTTTGATTCTTACAAGATTATAACATAGATACTAAATTTCCATTTTTCAGAACCTCAGCTAAGTTAAGTAACATATTCAAGGACACACAGTGAATGAGCACAGCCTGAGGATGAAACCCAAGCCTGCCTGACACCAATGCAGGACTCCTTCCTTTATCCAGGCACAAAACCCAGCGTGCTGGCATTGATTCGCTCATTCACTTTTATTAAGAATCACAGGAGTCTTCCTGCATGGAGCGGACCCTAGACCAGCGAGTGCTCTGTAGATGTTTCTCCATCTCCAAAGAGCTCAACGCTCTCACACCCTGTCACATTTCTCCACCCTTACAAATCCCTGGAGCATCCTTTGCCCACCTGAAGCAGTAAATCCACCATCCCTCCTCAACATCCCCATCTCTGACCCCCTCCCCACAGTTCCCTTACCCTAGATAGCCAGCTTCTTGTCTGCCTCCCACAGTGCCAAGGCAGGAGGGACCCACAGAGACCATTCCTGAGGACACTGAGATCCCCAGGGAAATGGCACTGGCCTTGAGTCCCACAGAGCAATAGTAGAAGAGACAGGGCCAGCCCCCAGGCCTGGTGGGCACGCAGCCCTCAACACGGGCTCCAATAGGGCAGCACCCCCTGCTGCATGGGGCTGATGCCTTCCTGGGGAGGGGACTGCAGGGTCAGGGGCACACAGCAGCCCTGGTCCTCCCTTCTCCCTTCTGCCCATCCTTCCAGCCCCAGCTGAAAGCTGTCCAGAGGATTCAAGCCCACAACGGAGTCCCCTGCCCTTGACACCTGCAGAGCCCTCACTCAGCCCCTCCCTACAGCCCAGCAGGCAGAGAAGGGCACATGTCCTCCCAGTCCGTCCACGTTCTCAGCCTGATCTGGGCACATGTCCTCCCAGTCTGTCCACGTTCTCAGCCTGATCTGGGCGCATGTCCTCCCAGTCGGTCCACGTTCTCAGCCTCATCTGGGCGCATGTCCTCCCCGTCCGTCCACGATCTCAGCCTGATCTGGGCGCATGTCCTCCCAGTCCGTCCACGATCTCAGCCTGATCTGGGCGCATGTCCTCCCAGTCCGTCCACGTTCTCAGTGTGATCTGGAGTGCTCTCCCTTATCTCTTCCAAACTTGAGGAAATCACCAATTCCCCCAAAGAGCAATCTAAGGAGACCTCCTTTCCATTTTGATATTGTACCACAACCTCCTCAGAATCCAACTCTGGGGTAAATTTCCCTCTTCAGCTGAGCCTCGCTCCCTAGTGACTAATTGAGGTACCAGGATCAAACCAACTCTTCAGAGCCATTAAACAGAGCCACATAAAAGCTGCCCCGCTAACAGCGCTTCCCTGATTTCCTCAAGCTGGCCTGCAATAAGTATTCCTAATTGTGCTTGTTAAAAAGCGGATTTATGAATCCCAATTAGCCCGCTTGCACTTACGTGGCAACCGTTTTCAACACCACCAAACCTTCCTGCTTCCCTAGATGAAATTATTTTTGGTGGGTGACAGGATAATTACTAAAACATAAAAGGATCCGCCTGGTACCACAGCGCAGCTTCAGCAACTCTGTTAGGAGGCCTTGAGGACAGCAGGGCCAATTTAAACCCAGGTTGAGCGTCCCCCTCCCCTGCCAGCCAAATGGGAGCCTCCCCTGGTTTTCTCCTTGGACCTGCAGCAGCCTCTAGGAGCCTGGTCCCACCCTGCTTCTCCCTTCTGCATAGACCTTGTGCCTTCTCCCAGAGCAACTCCTTCCACCTACCTAGCCTCACCCCTGCTCTCATCTCCCCTGAAGATCAGTTCAAGTGCTGCCTCCTCTAGGAAGCCCTCCTTCCTTGAAACCTGGTCAGAAACAGCAGCTCACCTCAACACCCAGAGCCTCTCCCACCTGTGCTGCTCAAGCTCCTACCATAGCCGTCAAATTGGCAGCTGCATCTGCCTCCGCATTGCGCTGTGAGCACCCTGAGGGCAAAGACTGGGCCTCACTCACCCTGGCGGCCCCAGGACCTGGTGTACAAGTAGCCAGGCTCACTCACACACTCATTCAACAAACTTGTTGAAACCTAATTTTAAAAATGGGCAAAGGATCTGAACAGACACATCTCCAAAAAAGATACCCAAGTAACCAATAAGCACATGAAAAGATGCTTGACTTCATTAATCATCAAGCAAATGCAAATTAGAAGCACTTTGAGATTCTACTTCAAACCCACTAGGTCAGATAATAAGGCGGGTGCAGGGGTGTACCCAGTGACTCGGGAGGCTGAGGTAGGAGGATCACGAGTTAGAGGCTAGCCTTGGCAACTAAGTGAGACCCTCAGTAACTTTGTGAGACCCTGTTTCAAAATTAAAAATAAAAGAGGGTTGCTGCGGGGGCTGGAGCAGTGGTTCAGCGGTTTCGACGCTTGCCTGGCAAGTACGAGGACCTGGGTTCAAACCCCAGCACCACGTACACAACTGAGTGTTGGAGCAACTAAGGCCATGTGAATAACTCAATAAATTTGTTTCTCTCTTTCTCTGTCTCTCTCACTGTCCCTCTCTCTTTATAAAAAAAAAAAAAGAAAAAAAAAAGAGGGTTGCTGGGGATTTGGCTCAGTGGTTAAGCATCCCTGGGATCAGTCTCTGGTAAAAAAAAAAAAAAAAAAAGATTAGTGCATATAAGGGGTGGGGAGAAGAAATGGAGGGTGACTGCTGACGGATTTGAGGTTTTGAGGTTTCTATTGAGGCTGACTGTGGTCATCACGCTATACAAATTGTGGTGTTGGCTGCACAGCTCTGTGGATATACAAAAACCATTAAATTGTACACTTTAAAATGGCAAATCGTGGGGCTGGAGCGGTGGCTCAGCAGTTACAGCACATGCGCCAGGACATGGGTTCCAACCCCAGCACCACGTACGCAAGGAAGCGCCGGAGCAATGAAAGCCACGTGAAAAACTAGATAAAATTAATTTTCTTTTTTTCTCTCTCTCACTGTCCCTCTCTCTTTAAAAATAAAATAAATAAATAAAACGGCACACTGCCGAGTGTAGCGTCGCACACTGGCAATTCCAGCGGCTCAGGAGGCTGAGGCGTAAGGATCTCAATTTCGAGGCCAGCCTGGGCAACTCAGCTGAGAAGCTCAGCAACTTAGCAAAACCCTGCCTCAAAATAAAAAAAATAAAAAGAGCTGGGGATGTACTTCAGTGGTAAAGCACCCCTGGGTTCAATCCTCGTCACCAAAATAAAATAAGACGGTGAATTGCATAGTGTGTAGATTGCATGTTAACAAAACTGCTGCAAATTTTTTATTTTAAAAATCACTTTTTGGGCATTAATTACCTGTGGGCAGTGTGGGCACAAGGACTGAGTCCCAGTGGCCTGGGCTACTGGATGCCCCTCTACTCGGGGCACTCGAGAGCTGGCATCCTTCTTCCACTGCCCCAACCTCCCTCAAGATGAGGCTCCCTGCTGGCCCAGGAAGGACAGCCCCCGTGATGACCTCTTATTGTAAATCAGTCATGACGGGGGGGAAATTTGATCAGCAGGAGGACGCTCACTCCTTCAAGACATTGGTAAGTGGCTTCACCTCTCTGAGGCTTGGTTTTCTCATCTGTAAAAAGGGTGGTAATAGAGTTCCAATACTTCACAGGGCTACTGCTTGGATGCTGCGTATAAACTACTTGTCCTCCCATGAGTGCTACCCAAAAATTAGCTGTACTATTTCCCAAGATGGGAGAGCGAATCTCATTCATTAGTCTTACAAAATTCACATCCTCCTCAACCGAAACCCCCAGCACTCAGTTCGCCTGGAGTAGCACATTCCCCACTCCACCCAGGGCCTCACCGCCATCAGCAGCGTCCCTGGCTCCCGTTCCATGGGGCAAGCACATGCTCACTCGAGAATGTGGCGCGGGAAGACCATGGCAGCCCAGGTGGCCGTCCTCGGAACCCTGAGCCCAGGAGGCGGGCGTGCGCTAGGGAGAGGCCTGGACTGGGCAGAGCAGTGGCCGGAAGGGTCCAGCCCTGCCATCTGCTCTCCCAGCCGGGGTGAGTGGCCTGGCATGGATTCGCACTTGGTCACAGCCCAGCACCTCTACCAAGTGCCCACTGGGGTGCTGCGCCAAGGCCCAAACTGCAGGAGCCATTTCCCATGGTGGGAGAGAGGCAGTCAGCCCTGCCCCAGACATGCCTGTTCCCTGCACCATCCACACTCCATTTTGCTTAAGAGAGTGTCAACAAAAGCCAGCCTTCTCCACAGGAAGGCGATGGCTGCAGAAGGTGTTCAGTGGGTAGCATGGCATCTATGAGCCCCAGCAAGGAGGCAGGAGACCAGCGATCAGTGGGTGACACCACCCTGCACCCCACCAGACTCCTCAGTTAGGTCTGGATCATCTAAACGCTTCCTAATAACACCCCAAGGAGGCAGGGACCCACTGGGCTTGACTCATCTGGTCACATCACTCACACACAGGTAGAGTTTACAAGCACACAAACACATGTGGTCACACACACACATATAGCTTACCCACATATAGTTATAGATGCATGTACACCCCGCACACTCACACACACACACATTCATGGACATACTCTATCACACACACAGTGGCACGTATGTACCTACGTGCAGCCTTACATGTACAAGCTCACACTTGCATGTGATCACACACGTTGAAGCATGTGTGCAGGCACATAAACAGCTTGCACATGCATGCAGTCAGACACAACCACGTACAAACACTTATGCACATGCAAGCATGCTCACACGCACGTTCACTCACGTATACCATCATATCCACACCCGTCCTCTCACTCCCACGGACACGCAATCACACACATGTTCTCACACAGGCAGCCCCCACACGCCAGGGCTCCAGATTCTGCGGAGAGCCCGGGTTGCAGGGCCCAGGAGTGAAGTCAGAGGATGGAAGGATGGTGTTCCCAGCTACCGGCCTGTCCCTCCCTCAGGGAGGCCTCACCTGGGCACGGTTCCTAGGGAGTTGAGTGAGGAATGGAAAGCATGCAGGTGCATGGAGAAGTCTGAAAACCTCCACCAGGAACGAGGTCTCTGAGGGCGGCCATCGCCGCAGGCGGGAATGTCAGTATCAGGTCAACAGAAAGTTGCTGGGGTTTTGTGGTTCACGATGAACATCTTCCCACAGGACCTCACCGAATCCCTGCTGCTCACCTGCCCAGTCACCTTGAGCCTCAGCTTCCGCGCAGAACCGTTAGAGGAATGATGCATGGGCACTGCCGGCCCTGGTGCTGTGCACGGTGGGCCTCGATAAATGACAGCTTTTCTCCTCTGTATGTTACTAATAATGGTATTAATCATAAATCCTGCAGCATCCCTCTCAGGTAGGCATTGTTCTCCGTTTTGCACAAATGAAAACAAAAGGCCAGCACTTTAGATGACGTGTGCCCAGGATCACCTGGCCAAGTGGCAGAAGCGGCCTTCCACGTCCAGGAATTCCTTCCACATCTCGGGGTCCACACACTCACGACCCTACTTTGCCCCTGTTTTGGATCATCTCAGCAAGCGCTGCAGAGCGGGGCAGGAGAGAGAAGAGAGGGGAAGCAGCAAGCAGCGTCCTCCTTCCCCAGAGCAACCCGCAGGCAGGGTTCTGCTGTTTGGGATGTGCTGTCTATTTCTTCATCCCCTTCCTGCCTGGGCACCTCAGGGAAGGGACAACCTGGCCCCCTCAGGCAGAAGATGCCTTCACTTCGGCTTTCCTCTGTAAGATAACCGGGCCCCACCGCCCAGCCTCTGAGCTCACAGCCTTCCCGCCAGACTCCACCTCCCCCACCTCATGACACCTGCCAGGGCACCGGGGCAGAGCCGCAGGACCCCAAGCCCAGGAGCTAGTCCAGGTTCCTGTTCCTACTCCAGCCCTAAATCAACAAGTGACCCGGAGCCAGTCACTTCCTGTGTCTGGGCCTCAGTGTGCTCTGTGCCAAATGGTGGGTCTGAAGGTCCTTCAAGCTTTGACATTCTCTGAGGCTGAAGAGCCACCAAGAACCTCATCATCCAGGGCAGACTATCGGGGAAGATAATTCCGGGCAAGGGAGCTTCTTAAACCTTATCACAACAGGACACTCTTCAGAAAGCGCTACTCTCAGGGAGGGCAATCAGGTAGGAGGCCCAGAAAGAGATGTGGCCCTGCCAAGGGCCCACGGGAAGGCTCGCTGCACCACCAGACCTGCCCTCTGGCTTGTGCAAGGTGTCCTTTCCAAGCTGTTTATAGGAGTTTGCGGTGCTGTAGAGAAAGAGCCACTGGGAGCAGGGGCGCCCTGCCACCTGCACACACACCCAGACACACATGGGTGAGGAGCCACAGCCAGCGGCTTGGAAAGCCAGGCCAGGCAGGCTGCAGGACAGAGGCTCCTCAGCCCCCAGAAATAACAGCCCCCCACTTCAAAGAGGGGACCGCTCCCCATTGTCAGGCCAGCTTTTCCACAAAGACTAAGCTTCTCCGACCACCAACCAGCAGAGGGGTCAGGACTCGCGGGCCTCTTATAGCATGGCCTGTCCTGGGTATTTTCCATTTGGTTCTCCAGAGCTGCTTTCCATACTTCTCCCTCTGCTCTGGGTCTAGAAGGCTGGCATGCAGAATGGCATGAGAGGCTCCCCTGATCGCTGGCTTCCGGCTGGGTTAGGTCAATGGGGCACCTGCTGGGACACTGTAGAGCAAGTGGAGAAGCTGGGTCGCTCCCACTGCTCTGTCCCCCACACGGAAGCCCACACTCCTGTTGGGCAGCCCGCTCTACGCAGCAACACCCGCTCATGTTCTCACAGACCCAGGGGTGCGGCTACTCCCTGTGGTTGCTGGCCTCCGCACACAGTCCCTTCATTAAGCTCTGATCAAATTAACCAGCTTGAGTGTGGCACTTGACTCCCACCAGGATGCCAATATATCACTCAAGAAAAATGTTCCTGGGCAAAAATGACAACAAAGCCTCATGACCGGAAATGAAGTCAAGCAGAAATGACTTGGCCTTGGCGCTTCTCAACAACTGCTGATGTGCTCAAGACACCCAAGGGGACCAGGGTGACCTGGACATGCCCCAACCTCAGCTCCCCACGGCTGCCAAGAAGAAAGGCAGGCCTGGAGTTGTCGGCCTTCTCATTACTGAAAGGAAATCAGAAATACATATTTGTACATGAAATCTTCTCTCGGCTCACATGTTTTTTAAAAGAAAACACCAGCCAAACGTCTTTGCAGCCAACGGAGAGCTATCTGTTCCACCCCTAGTGACAATCTGGTACAGAAATTCTATCTTCTGCACAGACAATTCAGAGACATGAAAGCTTTGGTGGCCTTTTCAAGGCCATACACTCCAAATCACTGAGTCTCTGTCCCAGGGAAGGAAGAGGGACAGCAAGGGTCCCCCAGGGAAGAAGGGCTCTCTGCAAAGCCCAACCAACAGAGAGAGATGGGCAGCAGTCAGCAGCCAGGTCAGATGTCCCAGGCCAGGGACAGGAGCCAGCCAAGACGGGAAGCTGGAACTGAGCAAATTAAAGCTAGGAGACTCACTGGGCCATTGCTGGCCTTGGACAAGGGGTGGGTTATTCTAGGTCTGATGCTTGCTCGGGACCAGCCTGTGTTTTGAGGCTGCACCAAGCTCCATCTGATGGGCGTCACAGTGGTGTGTACTTCCCATGCTGGAGTGGACAAGAGGCAGCATCTTCAACTTCTCCAAGAGAGGGAAATTCGTGTCTTACACCAGGGTCCTCTCAGGACCTCAGCTGGCACTGAGATGGCTGAGTCCTGGAAAGGGCATCTCATCGCTCCAGCTGCCTCCAGGCCCGCGCAGCCTCCCACACCAGCCAGGAAGGGGCAACCTTCCAGCAAAGCAGGCATCAGGTTAGACTCTGCCTGCCCTGCCACTCTCCCTGAATCGCTGCAGGAGGTGCAGTCCCTGACCTGGCACAGCCCATGCACCACCAGGAAATGTGAGGCCGGTTTTCCACTTCCTGTCTCGTTTCACCACTAAACTTAAGACCCCAGGCAGCAGCCCCTGCAGGCCTCAGCCCAGCTCCTTACAAATGGAGGCCCACAAATATCCACATGATTGTGCATTTTGGGTGGTGTGACTAGGAACAGCAATAGGAAACTGTCAGCATAATAATGATGATGACATCATGCCGCACTCTGAACTTTAGGAACAAGTTTAATAGATCAGTAAAAGTAATGACTTACATTTGTGTGGCACCTTGAAGTTTGCAAGGTGCTTCAGAAGCTTAATTTTACAATATTATCCTTATGAAAAGTTGGGGGAATGAAACATAATAGGCAAAATGTAAATAATTGCTGAAGCAGGTGATGTGGACATAGAGGTGTACAACTGCTTTCTACCTGGAGTCTGAAATTTGCCATTATAGAGTTTTTAAAAACACTCAGGTGTATTATCATCACTTTTTTTTTCTTTTTTAGTAGTATTAGGACTGAATCAAGGAGCCAATTTGCCACTGAGCTACATCCTCAGCCCTTTCAATTTTAATGTTATTTTGAGACAGGGTCTCCCTAAGTTGCTGAGGCTGACTTCAAACTTGCAATCCTCCTGCCTCAGCCTCCTTGAGGTGCTGTGATTACAAGTTTATGCTACTGCACCCATCACATCATGACCAATATATTTTTTTAATGTTGAAGGAACTGAAGCCCAGAGAGGGGGTTTAACTTGCCTGCATCACTCAGCTGGCAGGGATCCACAGAACCAGTCAGAGAAGCAGCATTTCTCTCCTGGTCAAATGCTTTCCTTTCTACATCACTGTTGCCCAGAGTGGGTCCCACAAACACCATCATATCCTTGGGATATTAAAAGGGATCTACCAGGCTGGAGTGGTGGTTTAGGGGTATCACGGATTCAAACCCCAGCACCACATACACAACTAAGTGTCAGAGCAACAAAATACAGATGAAAAACTAAATAAAACTGATTCAAATTGATTCACTTTCTCACTCTACCCCCTCTTTCTCTCTCTCTTTCTCTCTAAGTTCTACTGAGAGGAAGATCCTGTGATAAAATAAGCTTGGGAGACACTGGGTATAACAAAGCCATCAAGTCCAGTGTCTTCAGGACTTCTCAGAGCCTTTACAGATCCTCTGCAGCACTCGTCCTCCCAGAACTGGCTGGGAAACACTGAGTCACGTTACACCCACAGGGCTCGAGGAGCCCTGTTATGCAGCCTGACCTCACCAATGCCCACTGACCTTTCTAGAAATCAGAACCCTGGTCAAGGGAAGCCCAGGGGCAGGGACGACTGAAGATGAGCTCTGCTGGGGTGGGAGGGGGTGTGTGTGACAGAGGTAGGACAAGCCTAATATTCACTGAAGTGGGGACTATTCTGGATTGTGGTCTACCTCTAACAGCCGGGTCACAGGGCACATGAGGCGCTCCCAGCCTGGCCCTCTGGGCCCCCATATTATGTCAGCCCCCACAAAGCTTCTTTTGGAGAAGCAGGTGGGTTTCTCTCCCACCCAGGCTGCTCCTGAGCAAGCAGCCTCCACAGGACAGATGCTCCAACCCTCTTCTGAGCCATGAACCGAGCTGCTGACTCAGACCCCCGCCCTCCTCCCCGGCTCATCCCCGCCTGGACCCTTCTGTGCTCACAGCAGCTTCCTGGCAGTTTCACGGGCCCTTCGGCAGCTAGACTGCTTAATCACTAACAAAGCACCAGTTTTCATCTTCCTCTCCAGCCTCATCCCGCTCCCTAGTGAGGTCTGGGGTCTCAGAGGAACAAGTAAGAGCAAATACGATTTGTTTTGTGAACACTGGGAATACGCGTGTCTACTATCCTCAGATAACAACTAATCCTCCCTGAGCACTCCAGGGCTGCCCTATGCTGGGGGGCTGGGATTCCCCCGCTCACAGTCCCTGCCGCCGCCCTTGGAGGTAGGTTCTGTTTCTTGGACCATTTAGAGATGGGCACACAGGGATATGCTGAGGTGAAGGGATATGCTCCCAATGACCCAGATGAGGACAGGTAGAGCTCAGCTTTGAACCCAGGCAGTCTAGAAACCTTGCCTGCAGGACTTCTCAGAGCCCCACCAAGCTGTCCCCAGGAGACAGTGCAGGTCAGGAGCCTACAGATCTGAACTTCCTGCAGTGACAGGTGTCAAGGGTCTAACATGGCTAGGGGCAGCCAGCCTGGATGCACCAAGACCCCCAGGTTGTAGAGACCATCTCTGGCAAACCCAGGAAATTCCCAGACCCATTGGCTTATGCATTTGCTTTGTCCACACCTCCCACCACACTCCTGGTCTCTAAACGAGGGGACCTTTCCTTGCTGCGGGACCAGCCGGAGTCAGTGGGATCTAGAAGTCTCTGTGCTGTCAGAGACACAGCATCCAGAGTCCCCGGGAGCTCTGGGAGCCCCGTGCCATCTGAGCTCCGGCCTTCCCCCAGCCATGCCTGCTTCATTTACCTCATCTGGGGCCATGGTCCCTGTTCCTTCCACCACCACGGGTTAGAGCACTAGGAGGAGAAGGGAAGGGCTGGGGTTTCCTGAAGGCCCCACGCCAGCCCGCAAGCAGCCAGGTGCGGTACTCTCCTGCCACGCTTACTGAGCCCAACCAGCAACCTCAGGAACGATGAGTAACAGTGTCTCCATTTTGCAGATGAAGAAACAGTCTCAAAGGTTAACTAATACTACTTCACGGATGTCACAGCCCCGGTGAGTGCAGGACCCTGAACACTCATGCTGCCATGAGGATGCCACAGGGGTACAACAATAACAGTACCACCTCGCTTTCCTAGTGTTAACAAAGGCAGGTGGGACCCTGAAGAGATCATGCCATCTCCATCATTCCCAGCACTGACACCCCAGCAGGACCTGGGTGCTCAGACCACCGAGTTATAACAAGACTAACTGCACACAGGGTGTGCCGGGCACCCTACCTAGGCAGCACTCGGCACGCGCTGTCACGTTTCAGCCTCACAACAGTAGAAGAAAGCACTATTATTCTTCCCACCTTGTAAATGGGGAAACCAAGGCTTCTGCAGCCATGCCCCTTCCTCATTCCCAGAGCACCCCACTTTTGTCTGGTGCCCACTCCTCTCCAGCATGATGTGGGGAGCACAACTCAGCCGATCTTCCCTATGCTGAACCAGTCAAAGTTATCCCTTTCATCAGGCCAGTGATAGTTCCGGAAGGAGCAGGTGATGGGGCTCTAGCCAATAAGGTAGAAGAAAACCTGCCAAAGGGCTTCTGGGGAAGGTTCCTTGGTCTCAAAGAGATGTTCATTAAGAGATGGGCACCTCCTGCCAGGCATAGTGACCCATGCCTATAAACTCAAGTGATTTGGGAGGCTGAGACAGGAAGATTGGCAAGTTCAAGGCCAGTCTCAGCAACTTAGTAAGGACCTAAGCAGCTTAGGGAGACCCTGTCTCAAAATAAAAATAAAAAGGGCTAGAGATGTGGCTCAGTGGTTAGGCACCCCTGGGTTCAATCCTGGTGCCAAAAAAGAGAGGTGGGGGAGGGCACCTCCTTCTTCCACTGGACACTGCCATTTGTGAATGTGATGATTGGAACCCCAGCAGCCATATCACCACCATGAGTCACTATCACAACATGCTAAGAACAGCCAAAGAGGTGGAAAGGATCTAGCTTCTTAGTTAAGCCTCTGATGTCATGATTTTCCATTACTTGCAGCCTAACTGATCCAGGCAAAAAGAATGTAAACTTTAGTCTCTCTGACTCTATATTCAAAGCTAGTTGGAGTCTAAGACCAGAGTTTGTATCAGTATGCTACTCTAAAGACCGGGTGTCAGGCTGTCAACCTAGAGTGACCCAGAGATAAGTTTGGCCACTTTATCTTAGGATGGCCGGGTTTGCCCTTAGGTAGAAAACACAGATCAAGCCCCAGGGCCAACCCTGGCCACCCATCCCTAAAAGACAAGAATCCCAGCAGAGTCCTTCAGGAGATGCCCACAGGGGAGAGAAGATCCTGTAGCCAGCCTCTGCCCCTTGGGAACCAAGTCTCATTCCATTCTCCATTTCCACCTTCTTCCTCTGCTACTGCCCCATAAATCTCTAGTTTATTAATCCTTTACTTGAAGCAGTCGGTGCGGAATCCTGATTTACTCCCTGTTCATAAAACGCTGAGAAATTAAAGATGGAAATCACCCAGAAGGACAGAGCCTCCAGTGGGGAGCCCCAGAGTAATTCCTGGCCCCAAACCAGGTTCTCTCTGCCCTTCCCACCTTCAGAACTCAGGATCCGGTGATGTCATCTCATTGTCTTGCCCCACACCTCTCAGCCTCTGCTCCACATGAGGCAGGACAGGAGCCACACAAACGGTTTTCTCAAAAGCTTCTTTTTGAAGAATTTCTTCTTCCTAAGTCCCTTTTACTATAAGGGGAAGGGAAAAATCAAAATCAAATTGGGAACAAAAATTAGGGAGCTGATTAAACCAATTCAAATGTCAAAATATGTACTAAATCCAAAGACACAACTTGGAAGGAAAATGGGAACTAGATTTAAAAATGACTTTGCCCACTGAGGAGTCTCAGCTGCCCAGGATCATCCTCATCTCTCAAGGCTCTGAGCAGCACCACTTCACCCAGACACCCCCAAACCCCTCCAGCTGATGTTCTCTAAAATCCAGCCCACCCTAACAAAATCCTGCAGGGTTCTCGAAGCTGCCAAGCACCCACATCTCCCACCCTAAAGCTGACTGCCAAGTCCCACCTCTTCCCCACAGGTCAGCAAGAGCCACAGGCAGGCATCAGGGCTCCCTGTCAAGGACAAGAAACACCCCATGCCAGTGGCACTGCATATCTTTAGCCCAAACTCTGCACCAGTGACAGCCCTGGGCATTGGGTCCCTCTGCAACTACATCTCTATCCCTGAGGGTCTTACTGCGGTTTTGAAGTTACGAGACTTCAAGTCAGGAGAATAGCAGGACAGTCCCCTAGCCCAAGCAGGGCATTCAAGGAAGGCTTGCCAGGAGAGGTGGTATCTGGGCTGCTTGTGGAGGGTGTGGAAGAGCCAAGGAAGGCAGGAAGGGCTTTGCAGTGCGAAAACAACAAAAGGCAACCCTCGGAAAGTGGCAGAGGCTCCTTGTGTCAGCTGGGACAGGGCAAGCAGCTAGGCATTACCAAAGCAAACAGGGGAGGCAGATTAGGAGCCTCGGCAGCAGGGCCTTGACTGCTGTGCTAATGAGTTCTGACTTTACCTGGCGGGCGAAGGGGACCATTAAAGGGTTTCCAACAGGGCAGGGATGTGGTCCAGGTTGCACTTTAGAAAGAGCCTTCTGCCTCCACTGAGTGGGGACTGGGGAGGGAGGAGGGGGGAGAGAGGTGTGTCAGGTGAAAGGTGGAGAAAGGCAGGAGGCTCCCAGAGCAGGTAGCAACTCTACAGTCCAGCGGCATAAACTGGGCTACCCTTCATCCCATTTGAGACCATCAACCAGGTTTGGAGGGGACAAGAGAGAGACAGGAAATAGCCCAGGACCAAGGAGGCATGGGAAGGGCTGAGCTGGAGGAAGGAAAACAGCTCTGACACCAGCCATATGTCCCAGGAAGGCTCCCCAGGAACCTTGTGCCCACCTGGAATTATGGGTGTTTACAGATGGCTTCCCCCACACTCCTTAGCACCCTGGGTCCCTCCTGTCTCTACCAGCCTCCCCCTCCTCTTCCTGCCCTGGGTTGGGCCGGAGGCTCTGCCAGTCCAAGGTCCACTTCCTCTGTGTGATAACAGAGGGTCAGAGCCAAGAAGGCAGCCCACCCAGTCACCCCAGGAGGAATGAGACTGATGTCCCCATCTCGTACTCATGCTCCCCTCAAGCCTCATTCTTAGTGCCCCTTCTCTCAGCCCCGGGCAACACCATGGTACACCCAGCATTGCCCTCCCTCCACCTCCTCACACCAGCTATTGTGTCTGTTCACCCCCACTGGACCCAGCACCTCCAGCCAGCACTGTGTTCTCTCCACTGCCCAACACCTGTCTCCTTCCAAATCACTGCCGCACAATGAAAAGACCACCAAGCTGCCAAAACGATCCCCGCCAAACTAATATTCTCAACACATCTCCAACAAAGATACTGGCAAGCATATTTCCAGTGCCTAACAAGGGCCATGATCTTGAATTCTCATATAATCCTGCAGAGTAGCAACTGTAGCTGCCATTGCACAGGCTAAGAAACTCCAAGTCCTTCTTCAAGGTCCACCAGCCTGCAGAGAGGCCTAAGCGTAACCTTGGGCCAGGTGGGTCCCCTCTCTTAGCTGTCTGCTCATCTGCAAAGCAGGATAAGAGGGCCTCCCTCCAGGTGGTTGGAGAGATCTGCATGAGCAGCCGTGAGGAAGTTGGCACCTGGCACCCCCACCAGAACAACTGTCCTGCCCAGCTTAGTGCCATGTGGTGGGCAGGCTGCCGGCCTCCATGGCCCCTACCATGAGAGTGGAGAGAGGACCACTCCTGAATGATATACCTAACTGGCTGGGTATAAATTATAGCAGGAAGCTTTTTGGGTTGGTGTCTTTGGCATTAGAAGAATCATTAATTATGTATTAAGTGTTTGAAAGGAAAAGACATCAGTAGCCTATAGGATGTATGTGCATAGTAATAGAGGATTGATTAGATGCAATATCTATACTGAGGGCTACTGGGACTCAGGTCCCCAGGCTTTGCAGTGGCAGTAAATTACAGCCACAAAAATCTCTGTGATAGTAAATAACAGTGTCCGCGTCCAAATTGCTGAAGGGACTCTTGCAGCCTGCAGACAGGAGTCCTGTGGTCATCCAGCCAGGAAGGAGCAGCTGCAGGGCCCAAATCCCCCTGCCAGCAGCCTGGTTTCCTGGGTGGGCAATCCCAGCTCCAGCCCAGCTCTGAGCTGAGCCAGAAACCCCTGCCCACCCCAGTCTGCAGATGCTCCAGAGATGACTGGAAGCTGCTCCCAAAATCTGGATTTTGCTAAAGGCTCTTCTGCGGTTCCCTCTGGGAATTAAATGCTTAAATAGAAAGAAAATGCAAGTGTTCCTTCTCAAACTGCAGGCTGTGTGTCCTCTTTTAATGAGGAGCTGGGGAAGACTGGAGGAAAACCTCTCCCACTCCTGGGGAGATGAAGGCCACCAGAAACCCTGTAGTCTAGAGCACAGGCAGTGCCCCACGGCAGCAGAGATGCGCTCCTACTTGAGTGGTGGTGACAATAATAACAGTGTGGACCACATGCTGGGCCAGGTGTACACCCATTGCATGGATTAACACACTTCTGTGTGGAAGGTGCTATCATAATCCTCCCCCACCGCCCCCAGTACAGGTGAAGAAAATGAGGCATGCAGCAATGGTCCCTAGATACCAGCAAAGCCCTCACCCCTTCAGGCTGGTACTTAGAGGTCATCTTTTTATTGAGACCTTCTGAAATTGTTCTACTTAAAACTGCGACCCCACCCCTGCCCATCACTGCTTGCCTTCCCCTGCCTTTTTCTGTGTCATTTGTCACCTTTGAATGAATTCTATCATCTATGAGCTTATTTTGTTTAGAGTTTGGCATCTCCCATGAGAATGTGAGCTCCACAAAGGCAGGGGTTTTGTCTGTCTTGTGTTGTTCACTGCTGTATGCCAACAGCTAGCAGGAGCACATAGCAGATGCTCAATAAACATTTGTTGAGGACTAGAGTGGTGGCTCAGCAGTTACAGCATTTGCCCAGCATGCATGAGTACGCAAGTTCAAATCCCAGCACCACATACACACTGAAGTCTCAGAGCAATGAAAGCCACTTGAAAAACTCAATAAAATTGATTCTCTCTTTCTCTCTCTCTCACAGTCCCTCTCTCTTTAAAAAAAATTTTTTTTTTTGTCAAATGATGGGAGGTTGAGCCACTTGTCCAAGGTCACCCAGCTTTTAAATGGCAGAGCTGGGTTCAATCCCAAGCACTCTGGTCTCTGACTCAGTATTCTGACCAACACATGTCAGCCAGGTAGGACTTCTCCTCTCTGATTGAGACATGAGAGAGGACTCAGGGGGGACTCAGCCTCCCCACTGTTAAAGGAGACTCCATAGGCAATGATGAGCTTGAGCCTTGTGTTCCCTTGAGCTGAGTTCAGAATGCCAGGACTTCTGGGAACAGCTCCTACTGATTTTGCAGACCTAAGAAAGAGACCTCCCCACAAAAATCTCCTGCCATTGCTAAGCACAGATCAGTCTCTCACCTGCTAGAGAGCTGCTGATGGCTCCCACTGTCCACAGGGCGAAGCCAGACTCCAGATCTGGACCCAACAGTGGATGAGTTAATTGATTAATGGGGGCTGAACCCGAATCTGAATCTACTATCTGCCCATATTTGCTCAGCCCCACCTCCAGTCCACATCTCAAAAGGGAACACGGAACCCAGCTGTGGCCCATGAGGAAGATACTGTTTGAGTACAGCCCTCCTGGGGAAGCTTGCTGGGGTCTTCTGAAATACCGTTAACTATGCACTAGGAGTTTGAAAGGAAAATACATCCTTTGCCCCTTTATTTCACTACAAGGCCAGCCCAGGCCATTGCCCCTCCCCAGGCAGGGACAGTGGAGGGCCCAAAATGTCCTAGGTGTCCCTTCCTCTTCCCTCCTCAGAGGTAGGTCAGTGGGGGCTGGAGAAGCAGGTCACAGACCCAGGGTGAACTGTGCTTGTCTCTGTAGGATTTGTCCTTGGAATCTGGGCAAAACCAACCACCAGTGTGGGTAAGGAAATCTCTTCTTAGCTAACTGCTCATCCCAAGGTCAGGGGCCTCCACCTGCTGACTATGCTGTTGGCCCTGGCAGGGGAAGTGGACTATGAGGAGGGGCTAAGGATTCTGGTTCTTCTTATCCTCCCCCCTCTCCCAATTCTGAGAAAGAGTCTGAACCAGAAAGCACACAAAGAATAGAAAAAAAAAAAAAAACACCTTACTACAATGACCTTCAAGAAGAGCAACTACATTTTACCTTGGAAACTGCAGAACTGAGAGAAGAGTCTGTATAGACAATGCAAATGATATGCAAATGAACCAAGAGGACCTGCCACTGCCAAACCTTCCCCATGCCCAGTGTGCCTCTAGAGGGAGGCAGAGGAAAGGGACAGAGGGCAATTAGGAAGGGCTGCAGGGACTGCAAGAGGTGGAGGTGAAAACTTTAGAGACCTTGGAGGGCACCAGGTCCAGAGCTCTTTGTGCACCATGAATATTCTCAACCCTGCTGAAATCTGGTCATCCTGGCCCTGCAATAGCCATGCGGGTGCACACACACACACACACACACACACACTCACACACACACAGAGCAGGCATGGAAACGCTAACAGAGGCAAACAGTCACTCACAGAAGCACAACACCCATCCTAATAAACAAAAGCCAAACACAATACACGTAGACGCACACTCAAAACAAACACGGGGTTGAAAGCAGACCCGCATAAACGAGCCAACACAGACACAGCAGAGACCCAACACAGCTCCACGGCACAGCCACATGGGCCCAGTGCAGCCAGTCAAGTAAATCTGTCTGAAGAGAAAGAAATCTATGTGTGTAGAACGCCTACTTTGTACACCCCAGGGTGCAGAAACTTTTAAATCCTCCTTTAATCTTCACAAAGTAGCAGTAAGAAGTGGGACTGAGGGGCTGGAGACATGGCTCAGTGGTTACCGAGCTTGCCTGGTATGCATAACGACCTGAGTTCAAACCCCAGCACCATGTACACATGGAAGTGTTGGAGCAACAAAAGCCACATGAAAAAAAACAGAAAAAATTGATTCTTGCTCTCTCTCTTGCACTGTCTCCCTCTCTCTCTTTTAAAGAAGAAGGGGAAGAGGAAGGAGAAGAAAGAGAAGGAGAGGAAGAGGAAGAAGGAGGAGGAGGAGAAAGAGAAGAAGAGGAAGAAGGAGGAGGAAAGGGA
>PVKS010022954.1:0-33015 GCA_004027875.1 Aplodontia rufa
CATTAGGCCACTCATTTGTTACAATTGTATAAACGTGTTTGCACTGTACCCCTATTGGTTATTGTAATGGATAAATAGAGTAGTGACTAGTCAGGGGAGAAGCATAGAAGCAGCATGATAGAAGCAGAAGAAACAGCAAAGAAGAAGCAGCAGCAGCAGAGACGGCGGAGAGATCAGCAGCGGTAGAAGATGCAGGTAGTAGCCCCGGCCCCAGAAATAGGGACTCTAGTACAGCAGTAGAAACGGGGACTCTAAATGTGAATAGCCTTGACTCTAAAAAGAATGTTTTAAGGGCCTTGCCTCTAAGAGAGGGAAGGTAGGAAGCACTTGGAGGCCTTTAGCGGTAAAGGGAGAAATAAAGTGCTTGGAGGACTCAGGGCCTTTGGGTCTACTTCATTCCCAGTCAGCCGCCGAATGAGAGTCGTCCGGTTCCTGCAAGCTGGGACCGGACATTCTCTCTTTTTTCCCCTCAGTTTATTTTTCTTTCTAAAGCAAATCCTTTACCTCTTCCACTTTCTCACTGTCCACGGTTGGTCAGTATATTAGTTAACACTCTTCGACCCTCCACTCTTAAGGCTGTGTAATGATTACCACTGTGATTGTCAGTCTGAATAACACTTCTATGTTTTTCAAATCTGAAATATGTGATAGTTAAATACTAGTGTCACTGAAATATTGCTTATCACTATCATTAGTTCCATTGGCTGAATTCAATAGTCTATTATAGTCTGTTCTAAATAACTCATTTAATACTCTTTTTGTAAGCTCTGATTATACATATTGACAACTTTCTATTAGTGCATGGGGTGTTGGAAATTTTTAAGGGTAGCTAACAGTTCACAGTAAAAGAGGATAGACTCCTGAAATCAACTTTCCTGACCACACCCCATCCCAAGTAAGGAACTAGACAAAATTCCCAATCCAACAGCTTAGTCTTTCAGGGGTGGGAGAATAGCAAAAAGAACCCCTGAGTCTTTTATTGCTTCCACAGATGGTTCTCCAGTCCAATCAGCTAGAAGAATCTCTTCAGATATGAGAAATCAAGCTCAAATAGGTTCACAGCAATCCAAGAACTCCTCTAGGAAGGGGGCTATTGCCTGGGACCAGGATGAACATCTAGAACAATTTACCAGTGAGCTGATAACAAAAAGGAAAAACGAATTAAAAGGTATAATGAAGGTTATAAATGAGAAATCTTAAGAGTTGAGAAACTCTATCATTAGAGAAATGAACACTCTCAGAAAGGAAGTATCAGATCTAAAATCTGCAGTCAATGACACGAGAGGGACCTTGCAAGAATTTAATTATAGACCCACTTCAGTAAAAAATAGAACCTTTGCTATTGAAGAAAGAACATCTGACAATAAGGACAGGCTGACCAAGTTAGAGGGCACCAATGACAAAAAAAGAAAAATTAAGAGAACACAATCAGAATTTTAAAAATGTCTGGGGTGAAATGAGAAGAAACAATCTGAGAGTAATTATGATACAGGAAGAAACTGAGACATACATGAATGGTATGAGGAATATCCTCAAGGAAATTGTGAAAGAAAACTTTTCTCATATAAAAGTAGAATCAAACATGCTCATCCACAAATCTCACAGGACACCCAATAGGCCTAATCAAAAGAAAAACTCACCAAGACACATCATACTCAAAATGTACAACAGGGTTACCAAGGAAACAATATTAAAAGCAACAAGGGAGAAACATCAAATCACATTCAAAGATAAACCAATAGGAATTGTTTGTGACATTTCAACCAAGACTTTGGAAGCAAGAATGTCTTGGAAAGATTTCTTTAAATGTCTGAATGAGCACAACATTCAGCCAAAGCTTCAAATTTGATGGAGAAATGAGAACTTTTCATGATAAGAGAAAACTGACACCATTCGTAAACAGAAAACCCACCCTACAAAGAATTCTGAAGGAAACACTCCAGACCGAAAAATAAATAATTCATACAAAACTCCACAAACTGAAGAAATTCAGTAAAAGCATCATCCATCAATAACTAACCAAGACAACCACAGAACTAGCTAAATAATATGCAATGACTATGAACCAGTTACATACTTTTACTTTAACACTGAATGTGAATGGTTTAAATGCACCAGTGAAAATACACAGGCTTGCAGACTGGATCAAAAAACAAAATCCAATAATATGCTGCTTACAAGAAACTCATGTAGCAGGCAACCACATCCACAGATTAACAGTGAAAGGATGGAAAAATAGCTACCATGTGTACTGCCCAAGAAAGCAAGTTGGTGTCACTATGCTTATATTCGACAAAGTAAATTTCAAACATAAATCAATCAGAAGAGATAAAGAAGGCCACTACTTACTACTAAAGGAACCCTACAACAGGACAAAATAACCATAGTTAATATTTACTTTCCAAACAACTGTGCATCCAAGTATGTGAATAAATTACTTCATGACATCAAACAACTCGTGGACATCAACACAATAATACTGGGAGACTTCAGCACTCCTCTTTCACCATTAGACAATTCATCAAAACAAAAAATTAATAAAGAAATCACCAGCCTAAATAACTCCATAAATCAAATAGACTTAGTAGACATATATAGAATTTTCCATTTCAAGTTAGCATAATACACCTTCTCCTCTGCAGCACATGGATCCTTTTCCAAAATAGATCATATTCTGGTTCATGTAGATAATCTCAGCAAATATAAAAAAGTGAATATTATTCCATGTATCCTCTCAGACCACAATGCCATGACCCTAGGAATCAACAGTAAAAATTATAACAGAAAACACACAAATTCATGGAGTTGAATAATACCCTATTAAATGAAGAATGGATCCAAGAAGACATGAGGGAAGAAATCCAAAAGTTCTTGGAAGAGAATGAAAATGAAAACACAACATATCAAAACCTCTGGGACAGCATGAAAGCATTCCTAAGGGGAAAATTTATAGCACTGATTGACCACATTAGAAATGAAGAGAGATCCCAATAAATAAGCTTATGCTCCATCACAAAGCCCTTCAAAAGGAAGAATAATCTAACCCCAAAGCCAGCAGAAGACAGGAAATAATCAAGATCAGAGCTGAAATCAGTGAAATTGAGAACAACAACAACAAAAAAAAGCAATAAAAAGAATTAATAAAAAAAAAAGAGCTGGTACTTTGAAAATATAAACAAGATAGATAAACCCCTAGAGAATCTAACTAAAAGAAGGAGAGAAATGAAACTAATCAATAAAATCTCCAATGAAAAGTAGCGATCAAAACTGTCTCCATGGGAGACAGACACACTAACACACTATTGGTGGAGCTGCAGACTGGTACAGCCCCTCTGGAAAGCAGTGTGGAGAATCCTCAAAAAATCAGGGATGAAACCACCATATGATCCTGCTATTCCACTCTGGGGAATATTTCCAGGGGATTTAGAATCAGCACCTTATAGTACTACAGCAATATCTATGTTCATAGCAGCTCAATTTACTATTGCTAGACTATGGAAACAACCCAGATGTCCCTCACTGGATAAATGGATCCAAAAACTGTGGTATATTTATATAATGGAATTTTACACAGCAATTAGAAACAATGATATTGCAGCCTTTGAAGGTAAATGGATGGTTATGGAAGAAATAATGCTGAGTAAAATCAGCATAACCCAGAGAACCAAGGGTGGAATGTCTTCACTCATCTGTGGAGGCTGGAACTAGACCCTGGCCATTAAGAGAAGTGGTCTAATACCAGGTGTTAAATCCAGATATCATGTAATGTTACACAACCTAATACTTTTTTTAGAGATGTTTTGGGAAGGGGAAGGGAGGGATAAGGGTGGGTAATTGGGGGGGACTCTTTGGTGTAAATCCAGTTTTCAGAATCTATATACATTATATATTATTTTATTAAAATTTTTATGATTGTTCAACAAATAAATTTCTCAATAAAAAATTTTAAAAAAACTGTCTCCACCGAAATCAAACCAATTATAAGATCATATTTTGAAAACCTATACTCCTATAAATGTGATAACTTGGAAGAAATGGTTAAATTTCTTGACATTTACAACTTCCCTAAATTCACAGAGGACAATATTGAATTCCTAAACAACACAGTCATTGGCACTGAAATCCATATTGCAACTAGAAGTCTAACAAAGAAGAAAAGCCCAGGACCTGATAGCTTCCCTTCTAACTTTTACCACACTTCTGAGGAGGAACTAACACCTCTCCTTTTTAAGTTATTTCAAGAAATTGAATCCACATTTTATGAAGCAACCATAACTCTGATACCAAAACCTGATAAAGATACATCAAAAAAGAAAACTACAGACCAATATCCTTGATGAACCTGGATGCAAAATCCTTAATAATGTTCTAGCAAACCATATTAAAAAACTTATCAAGAAGATCATCCATCATGATCAAGTGGGCTCCATCTCAGGTATGCGGGGCTGGTTGAATATATGCAAAACAATTAACATAATTCACCACTTAAACTGAATCAAGGACAAACACCACATGATTGTCTCATTGTATGCAGAAAAGGCCTTTGATAAAATCCAGCACCCTTTTATGCTCAAAACTGTAGAGAAGATATGAATCAAAGGATCATTTCCGAATGGTGTAAAGACTATATATGCTAAACCCTCAACTAGTATAAAACTAAACAGAGAAAAGCTGAAAGCATTTCCACTAAAATCAGGAACAAGACAAGTCTGTCTGCTTTCACCACTTTTATTCAATACCAGTCTTGAGACCCTAGCTGGAGCAATAAGGTAAGAGAAAGAAATCAAAGGGATAAAAACAGGAAGAGAGGAAGTCATACTCTCCCTTTTTGCTGATGACACGATTATGTATCTGGAAGATCAAAAAAACTCCATCAGTAAACTGCTTGAACTTATAAACAGATTTAGCAAAGTGGCAGGCTACAAGATCAACACCCATAAATCAATGGCTTTCCTACACACTAATAATAATAGGACTAATGAAGAAATCAGTAAATTGGTCCCATTGACAATATAATCAAAAAGAATAATATACTTGGGAATTAATCTTACAAGGGAAATCAAAGATCTCTACAATGAAAATTATCAGACATTGAAGAATGAAACCCAAGATGAACAAAGGAGATGGAAAGATGTCTTGTTGGGGGTCTGAACTTCACTCCATTTCATCAGCTGCCCTGGAGCGATCTTGTTACTATTTGTATAAGTTCCTTCAGGAGGGGCTGCTAGGTCATGCTTTGTTAATCTTGCTAATTGCTGATACAAAAGGTCAAACAGGGTGGGTCAGAATGTATTGACCACAGAATGTTCCTAACTTTTGTCTGTACTCGAAATCTACATAACACCTGGCAACTCCCTTAGAAGCATTATTGATTCCTTGGCTTCTCCCCTCATTATAAAAACCTGTGTGCCTTGATAATAAGCGGATTCTGGGCTTCCATCCTCTGCATGTGGTTGACTCGTTTCCCCGGTTGGGAGGGAAGGGGTCCCCGGAAGAGGGGGACCCGGGTTTCAGCCGTCAGCACTCATCTCCTGATTTGGCTCCCAGGGTATAATCCAGTGGATTGGCCCGCCCACCCCTCAGGGATGGACATCTGAGGTAGCGACAATGTCCCATGCTCTTGGTTAGGCAGAATTAATATAATAAAAATGGCCACTCTACAAAAAGCTTTATATAGATTTAATGCAATCTCTATTTAGATACCCATGTTGTTCTTTACAGACATAGAAAAAGCAATTCTCAAATTCATTTGGAACAATAAGAAACCTACAATTGCCAAAACTTTACTAATCAAGAAAGACAAATCAGACAGTTTTGCCATACCAGATCTAAAACTATATACTACGGAGCTGTAGTAACAAAGACAGTGTGGTACTGGTTTTAAAATAGGAAATAAAACCAATGGAATAGAATAGAAGACCCTGAAACAAACCCTCAAATCTTTAAACATCTGATTTTTGACAAAGGGGAACAAAATATTACATGGAGGAGAGACAGCCTTTTCAACAAATGGTGCTGGACAAACTGGACAGCCACTTGCAGAAAGTTGAAATTAGACCCATATCTTTCTCCTTGCATGAGAATCAAATCAAAATGGATCAAGGAGCTAGGGATTAAACCAGGTACCTTGCAACTGATGGAAGACAAATTAGGTCCATCACTTTAGCATTTGGTAATAGGCAAAGACTTTCTCAACATACCTCCTAAACTGAAGGAAGTAAAGTCAAAAATCAGTGAAGGGGATGCCAAAAAGCTAAAAAGCTTTTGTACTGACAAGGAAACAATCAAAAGAGTCCTTAAAAAAAACACAAACAACCCAAACAATAAATGGACCAATGAGCTAAATAAAAACTTCTCAACAGAGGTTACTGATCAAGCCAATGAATACATGAGAAAGTGCTCTAAATCACTTGTAATCAGAGAATTGCAAATGAAAACTACATTAAGATATTTCCTCACACCAGTCAGATTGGCAAAGATGATGAAAATAAGCAATAATATGTGGTGGAGTGGTTGTGGAGAGATAGGCACACTAGCACATTGTTGGTGGATCTGCAGACTGGTACAGCCCCTCTGGAAAGCAGTGTGGAGAATCTTCAAAAAACTAGGGATGAGCCCACCATATGATCCTGCTATTCCTTATCTGAGTATTTTTCCAGGGGATTTAGAATCAGCACATTACATTCACACAGCAATATCTATGTTCATAGCAGCTCAATTTACAATAGCTAAATCATGGTAACAACCCAGATGTCCCTCACTGGATGAATAGATCAAAAAACTATGGTACATATATACCATGGAATTTTACACAGCAATTAGAAAAAATGATATTGCAGCCTTTGAAGGTAAATGGATGGCTCTGGAAGAAATTATGCTGAGTGAAATCAGCATAACCCAGAGAACCAAGGGTGGAATATTTTCCCTCATCTGTGGAGGCTAGAGCTAGACCCTGACCATTGAGAAAGGTGGTCTATTATATTTTAAATCTGAATAAGGTGTAATAGTCATGCAACCTAAGGCATTTGTAGAGTTGTAATGGGAAGGGGAGGAAGGATAAGGGTGAGTAATTAGAGGGGGCTCTTGGTGGTAAATTTAATTTTATATATATATATAATTTTAAAAAAATCTAAAAGTAGAAACACCATAAAACAATCACCACCAATTTGAAGGAGGTGTTGAACACCTGATTGGTGAAAACTGCTGAAGGAGGACCCCAATTTTCAAATCAACCATCAAACAGCAATAAATTTGAAGATTGCATTGTCTCCTTTGTTGTTCTCTGCTCAGAGACAGCCCACTCTCTCTCTCTTGATAATGTTTTCTGCTTGAGACTTACTCTGCTTTTACTTTACTTTCATCTCTCTTTCACATTTAATAATATTCTCTTAAATGATTTTTTATGTCTGACTTTAAATTTTCTTTCATTGGAGCATAAGAACTGAGGTTTGGAGTTTAATCTCTCTGCTTTCCTGTGACAAAATCATATTATATATTTTTTAAAACAAGAATGAATGAACCTTGAAAAGCAGGTAGTTAATATTAATGCATTTCATTTTCACCTAGAGATTATTCTAGTATTTTTGCTGAAGGCTACTGCCCAGGCTAATGTAACACAAGTTGAAAAATGATTAGACTGGGCAGTAGGGAAGAAGTAGCTCTGTGTTTTTGCTTTTTCAATTTGGTTTGTACATATTATCTTGGTAAGAGAAAAAATTCATTCTGATAACACTTGGATAATGTCATTTTGAACACTAATTTCATAGGTCACTACAAAATTTAACATAATTTTTTTCGCACAGATTATATAGTTTCTGATCAAATAACCTTTGTGTTCCTGAGACTATTAACTGCAAAGTATGAAAAATAAAAGAAGTACTTTTGAAAAAAATGGGTTACACAATGCCCTTAAAACTTACTGTTTGAATATTAAATGATGAAGAGCTTGG
The DNA here is from genome assembly GCA_004027875.1 of Aplodontia rufa. Taxonomy (NCBI): domain Eukaryota; kingdom Metazoa; phylum Chordata; class Mammalia; order Rodentia; family Aplodontiidae; genus Aplodontia; species Aplodontia rufa. The sequence continues at coordinate 7,950 of PVKS010022954.1, forward strand.
TGATTTTTATTTTTGTTTTTGTTTTGTTTCTGGTATTGGGGATTGAACCCAGAAATGCTTAACCATTGAGCAACATCCCCACTCCTTTTTTATATTTTATATTTGAGTTAGGGTCTCACTAAGTTGCTGAGACTATCTTTGAACTTGTGATCCTCCTCCCTCACCCTCTGAAATTGCTGGGATTAAAAGTGTGCACAAACGTGCCTGGAAAGGTGACAGATTTCATATTACCAAGGAAGGATAATAGAAAAAGTCACCTAACATTTGATTGCCCAGTACTGGCATTGAATCCAGAGGCTCTGTACCACTGAGTTACATTCCCAGCCCTGATTTTCTTTTTATTTTTGAGATGGGTCTTGCTGAGTTGCTGAGGCTGACTTCAAACTTGCAATCCCTCTATCTCAGCCTCTGTAGTTGCTGGGATTACAGTTGTGTGCTTTAATGCCTGGCTTGACATTTTAATTTATATAATTAATGCTGAGTAATACATAGAAAGTGTCTAATAATTTGTAAGATTCCCTTTCTCACAAAGTCAGTGTACATCCTACAAAAAAGTGATCTTTAAAAAGAAATTAGAGGGGCTGGATTGTTGGCTCAGCAGTTAGGGCACTTGCCTAGCCTGCAGGAGGACCGGAGTTTGAACCCTAGCACAACATACACAACAAAGTCTCAGAGCAATGAAAATCACATAAAAAACTAAAGAAAATTAATTTTAAAAAATGAAATTTGAATATTTTTGTAATTAGGGTATACTTCATAAAATAAGAGGAACAGATATTTCTCATCCATAATAAAAATTCCATGTGCACATATTGAAAATTATATATATTTATACATGGATATCTTTTTAATATGTGTTAGAATATAATATGCATAAAGTATATAGTTTCTTAGAAAAAGTTTCATCCATGTTCTTTATCAGGACTATAGACATGAAACTCATATTATTCAATAGAAAAACAAACAATCCTATTAAAAATGGGCAAAGGGTTTGAATATATATTTCTCCAAAGAAGACATACAGATGTTTAATGGATATAAGATTCTGAGAAATGTAAATGGAAGTAACAATGAGATGTTATCTTATTCCTGCTAGATTAGTTGTTTTCAAAAAGGTGAAAGATAACAAGTATTAATGACATGTGGAGAAAAGGAATCTTGGTATGTCCTTTGTGGTATTTTAAATAATATTTTCTATTTTTGAAAACAATATGGAGATTTCTTAAATCCCATAACTATAATGATCCAGCAACCCCACTACTGGGTGTATACCAAACAAAGTGCAGCCAGTATATTGAGGGATTACCTCCTCTCCTATACTTGTTGCAGTTTTATTTGCAATAAGCAAGACATGGAAGCAACCTGTGTTCAAGGGTTTATTGCAGTAGAGTAATATATAAATGCAATGAATACTATTTGAAATGATGGATATGTAATTCTTACTTCATCAATTTACAGTGCATTCATGTATAACAATGAATATTTATGATTTAATCAATTAAAAATAAAACTAAAAACTCCCTAAAAAAGAAAATAATGTTACGATTGAATTTATCAGAACTTATTTATCTATTTATATTTGTTTGAAAACATGTATTGCATTTTTGCTATGAGACAAGGTTTCTCAAACTACTTGCATTCTTAGAGTGAGAATGGCAATACAAGGTGTGGTTACCTTAGAATTCCTCAGACTCAGAATCTCTTTGAATTTAGTATTATTCATTTAAAAAAGCAAATTCTTTCTCTCTCTCTCTCTCTCTCTCTCTCTTTCTGTCTAGAAGCAAGTATTTTTTCATATGGGTATTTATGGTCTGTAACTATTTATATGTACACTTATGGAAGTTGATAATATGGCAATGAACAATTAAAAATTGTCACCATTTTAAAAAATAAAATAAGAAGCACAATACAAAAGATCAAGAAAACTAAGAGCTGGTTTTTGACACAGTAAACAAAATTCATAAACCCTTAGCGAAAGTAATTAAATTAAAGGGTCAAAAAACTCAAATTATCAAAATGTGAGATGAAAAATGAAATATCACCTAAGAAATTTGGAAAATCTATACACCAAAAACCTAAAATGTCTTGAAGATATTTAAGAATTCATAGAGACCTATGATCTGTCCAAATTGAACCAGGAAGATTTAGAAAACATTAACAGGTCAATTGCATGTAGTGAAATTGAAGCAGCTACCAAAGGCATTCAAATTAAAAAAAAAAAAGAAGACCCACATGGATTTTCACCTAAGTTCAATCAGAAATTTAAAGAAGAAATAATACCACTCTAATTTTTCCATGAAATAGAAAAGATGGGAAATCTGGTGAACTCATTCCATTAAGCCAGTATCACCCTATCAAAACCAGACACATCAAGGAAAGAAAACTTCAGATCCATATCCTTAATGAACGTCAATGAAAAAATTCTTAATAAAATATTGACAGGATACAAAATCACATTAAAAAGATGTGTGACCATGATTAAATTGGTTTCATCACAGGGATGCAAGGTTGGTTCATACAGAAATCAATAAATATAAGCCGCCACATAAATTGACTTAAAAACAAGAATCACAAAATTATCTCAATACATGCAGGTAAAGCATTTGACAAAGTGCAGCATCCATTCACGTTTAAAATGCTAGAAAAATTACTAATAAAAACAATTTATTTCAACAACCCAACGGGTATATATGACAAACCCAAAGCCAACATTATTCTGGGAAAATGGAGAAAGACCTGAAAGCATTTCCTCTAAAAAGAAGAATAAGAAAAATGTGCCCAGTTTCATCACTTCTACTGAATGCAGCAGTTGAAATTCTAGCCACAGCAATAAGATAATAAAAGGAAATTAAAATATATGAATAGGAAATTCAAATTACCTCTGCATGCTGACCACATGATCCTGTTTAGAAGACCCCTCACAAAAGGAAAATTTAGCAGAAGACTTCTAGAGCTCATAAATGAATTCAGGAAAATAGTATGATACAAGATACACACCTATGAATCATTCAGGTTCTTAATAATCCAATGATGAATCTTTTGAAAAAGAAATTGGAGAACTATCCCATTCACAATCACCACAAAATCAAACAATCACTGAATCAATAAATAACTTGGAATCAATCTAACAAAACAATTGAAGGATCTCTATAATAAAACTACTATAAAACACTAAGGAAAGAAATTAAAGATGACTTTAGAAGATGGAAAGACTTCCCATATATTTAGATAGGCAGAAATAATATAGTCAATATTGCCATACTGTTTGACCAAGATGGCCACGGGGAGCAGAGCTGAATGAAAAATCTCTACATGAATGTGATATGCCAATGGTGGGAGAAGTGCCTTTCTGTGATGTGGGTGAGCAGCAAAAATTTTCCCTAAATTCATTAGTATCCAAGTTAAGGAAGTTTAGTGATGCAGAGTTGTGGTCAAACTGAGCATACAGCAAAATCAAATAAATTTTTTTCCATCTCCAGCAACCCTGTTGGTGGATTGATGAATTGGCCTGAGGGGAGGAAGAGTGCGCACAAATAAAGAAAGTCAGAGCAGTGAGCACTGATAGCAGAAGGATGCATGCAGCCTCAGCAGTGAATGGGTGCAAGGCTCTGTGGTGGCAACAGGAACCAAGGGAAGGCATTGATGCATTCAACTTAGAGTCCCCTGAATATGGCCAGGAGGAGAAGTGGGGTAGCAATTACCATTTTAAACCCTCCCAGTGGGCAGTGCAGAAAACTGATTGGAGAACAGTGAACCCAGATCCAGATCAGAATAGTGAGCTCAGACCAGAGCATCTCCAGGTTCCCAGTGTTTTGACTGTCTGCCCTGGGAGATGTACTGGCCTGGTGGATCCTCCCTACTGCTCCAGCCAATCATGTTTAGAGGATTCCCATTAACCCCTGATGCATGCCAATTTGCAGGTAGAGTCCATGATCAGGATGCTGCTTAATAGGACTTAAGCAGCCTGGGAGGAAATCAACTGGCAGGTCCTGCAGATACTGCCTGGACCTCTCAGGATGGGCAGAGACTAACATCAGCCTCAGCAACCTATGAACAGAAGGGGCAGCCTGGGACCAAAGCTCCTGTTTTCTCAAACCCGAAATTCTATGAACAGAAATGGTCCCATAGGTCCTGGGCACTCCAAGTGGGACTGGGCTTCCACAAACCCATGTGTTTGCATTTGAAACCTCCACAGACACAAGTCTAGCTGGGCTGGTGTCTCCTCACTACCTGTCATCCCCTTGTGGGGGCTGTGACTGTCCCATGCATCTTCTCTAGGGGCAAGTGGGGACCTCAAGACACTCAAGTGGGGTGAAAACAGTCACAGGAGAGCTCAGTTCATGCCGGCCACTTTCCTTGGACCAGCAAGAGTCTCTTACAGCTGCACCAGGATCCACAAGATTTCCAGCTACTCGGTCCCCAGCTGAAGTGGGACAAGAGTTTGGGCAGGTAGACACTGAACTGCCCAAGAGTGCAAACCAGGTGGTCCTAAAGACTGTTCTCATAGGAAACAGGGAAGGTGAATGTTTGCAATCCCTCTACAGAAGAAAACTACTGGGAGGCCTCCTGGGAACCTGACTCTCATCTGGGATCACCAAAGTTCAATCCCTCCAATACGCTCAACCGGGAAGTAACTCCACCTAGAAGTCAGATATGAGCACATACCCACACTGTATATCTTGACCTTGCTGGTAATAATTAATAACCTTCCCCAAACCTCTTGTTGTTGTTGTTGTTGTTGCTGTTTTTCTTGGAAATGGAGTTCCTAGGTCTATGTATTTTTATTTGCTTGTTTTTTACTGTTGTTGTGTTTTGTTTTGTCTGTCTGTGCTGTGTCCATATTGCTGGAGTTTGATTTGTGGCTGTATGAGATATTAAAAACTAGAGATCAGTATTTGGGGGCTGAAAAAATCCCCAATCTCTACCTCCCACCTCTTCCCTTTACTCTGTCAATTCTTAAACTGTATTTGGATCTCTCTCATACTCCCTCAAAGTCATTAACCCACTCTCATCCCATTTCTATCTTTTTCTTAATTTTAGCGAATAACCTACATCATCTCCATTACCTTGTAGCCCTCTCTCCTAATTCACAAGTTTCACACAAACTTCCTACCTCATTTTCTTTGCTCTCTAGACTTTTTTTCTTTTACCTACAGAGGTCCTGATAAACTGAAGTGAATGCCATACTTGAAAAAGGCTGTTTGCTTTGCTAACCAAGTATAGTGTGAGAACGCTCATGGAAGAAAATTGCTAATCCGATTGCTCCTATAGATGCTAATCAACACTATAACAGCTACAGTTGGACTCTCTTGTATGCATTGACTGCACTTATTAACTCCTACCCCCATTTCCTGAGGTGTTGGGAAACTTAAATATTCACAATATTTCGCAGATTAGAGAGTCAAACATTGAACTGTATTACCCAAATTGTACCCCGGTCCAAATAAGAAAAGAGATTAAAAAAAAAGACAACTCCAATCCCATCAACAAAGTCCTCAAGAAATTATTCAGTTACAGACCTCAAGCTATATTCCTTACAATTGAAAATGACAATAAAGAGAAACAAACCTCCACTTCAGTCCTATAGTTCCCCATCCATGGAGTCCATGGTTGGGGTACAAGATGAAAACCTGGAAAAATGTCTCGACAATATGATTAGTAATTCAATCAAAGATTTAAAAGAAGATTTAAGGAAAGAGATAAGAGAGCAGTTTCAGGAAATGAGAGATCACATCTATAAAGACCTAGAAATTCTGAAAAGAGCTGTAGCAGAGCTCTTAGAATTTGAAAAACATCATCAGGTAAATCAAAAGCTCATTGGAAGATATGAATATCAGAGTAAATTCAGCAGAAAATAGAACCTCAGCTCTCAAAGAATGAAGATCAGACAATGAAAAAAGGCTGAGCAAAACTGGGTTCAAGGAAGATAGATGAGAAAAAAAGCTTATTGAGTATGATCAGAATTCCCAAGTAGTATTTGACCAGATGAGAAGAAATAACATAAGTAACATGAGAGTAATTGGAATTGAAGGAAACATTGAACAACGAACAAAGGGTAGTATGAATCTTCTGAGTAAGATTGCCAAGGAGGCTTTTCCCCATATCAAAATAGATTCAGATTGCTAGAATATAAGCAGAATTAGTACATTAGACATCTAACCTAACAATTACCTCATCTTGTATGAATTCTTACATGATCATGAGGAACTGTGCTTAGGTTCCTGGGGGATGTAGGGAGGGGGGGAAGGGAATAGGAAGGATATCAAGGTGACCACAGGGAGGTAGTATGGGGGAATCTAACTTGAGGGGAACCACTGACTTCCATGAGAAGTCCAATTAACTTGGGTCTTAAATAAAGTGAAACATGGAACCATGGGGAACCCAATGGGGGGAAACCATGGTCTGGCACCAATATTGGCTTGTTCTGGCATTACACTTTTGTTCTTGATTGTTTGATGATGAACCCCTCGTAGTTGTAAGACCATGTTTCTAGAATAATTTTTTTTAAAAAATCACAAACAAATATAAACACAAAACTATAAACTTTGTAGGGGGATACAGAAAAAGTGATTTAGGATTTAGAGCTAGAGGAAAAACACTTAAACTTGACACCAAAAGTAAGATTTATAAAAAGAAAAATTGCTAAATTGGACTTTATTGAAATTAAAAAGCTGTCTTCCACAAAAAAAAAAAGATACAGAAAATCAAATTCAAGATGCCTGTAGGACACCAAACAGACCTAATTAAACGAGAAACTCACCAAGATAAGTCACATATAAAATGAAAAACAGAAAAATCAAGGAAAAATCATAAACTCAGCAAAAGAAAAACACCAAATCACATTCAGAGGTAGCCCAATAAATATTACTGTGGATTTCTCAGATCAGACAATAAAGGCCAGGAGAACATGGAATGGTTTTTTCAAATATTAAAAGAAAACAATTTTCAGCCAAAGATAATATTCCCTGCAAAACTCAGCTTTCAATGTGACAGGGAGATTAAGTACTTCCACGATAATTTTAAGCTAGCAAGGTATATGAATACAAAACCTGCTCTACAGAAAATTCCCAAGGACGTACTTCATTCAGAGGAACATGCAAACAACATCCAAAGTCCATAAACAGAAGAAAGTCCATAATCACATAACCACTGAAAGATATCCAAAATGGCATAAAACACAGCAATAGTCACAAAGACAACATCAGGGACACAGATTCCCATATCTATTATAACTCTGAATGTGAATGAAATCAATACCCCAATAAAAAGTAACAGATTGGCTTACTTGATCATAAAACAAAATCTAGCAATATGTTGTGTACAGGTGATGCACCTCACAGTCAAAAATAGACACGGATTGAAGGTGAAAGTTTGCAAAAATTCTACCACACTTGTGATCTGAGAAAGCAAGGCACTGTTGCAATCCTTATATTCAAAATGATTAATTTTGACCAAAAATTAGTCAGAAAGGATAAAGTAGTTCACTATATTGTCATAAAACATCAAAAAGACATAACAATAGTTAATATTTATGCTCCCAAATATAACCCTCCAAAATATATGGAAAAAGTAATCAAGGACATTTAAGCTCTCATCGATCTCAACACAGTAATACTGGGGGAATTTAATACACAATTATCAATATTAGACAGATCATAAAAGCGAAAAATTAATGAAGGTAGACCTAACCTAAACAACTCTATTAACCAACTGGACTTAACAGACATTTACAGAATATTCCATCCCAAATTGGCTGAGTTTACCTTCTTCTCAGCAGCTCACAGATACTTCTCCAAAATAGACCACATCAAAGCCCGCAAAGCTAATCTTAGCAAATATGAAAAAGTTGATATAGTCCCATGTATCCTGTCACCACAATCGTATGATCTTAGCAATTAACAGCAAGGAAAACAACAGAAACTACTCAAATAATTGGAAATTGAATAATACCCTCTTAAATGAAGAATGGATAAAAGAGATAATGAGAATAGAAATCAAGAATTTTTGGAAATGAATGAGAATGATGAAACAACATAACAAAATCTCTGGGGTTGTATGAAATCATACTTAAGAGGTAAGTTTATTGCACTGAGTGCCTTCACCAAAAATCAGGAAAGAACCCAAAAAAATCAACTTATGCTCCAACTCAAATCCATACAAAAAAGAGGAAAAATGCAATCCCAAACCAAATAGAAGACAGGAAATAACTAGGATCAGAAGGATCAGAGCTGACATCAACAAAAATGAGAACAAATAAAAATACAAAGTATCAACAAGAAAAAAGTTAATTCTCTGAAAAAAATATGATTGACAGACCTCTTGCCAACCTCACTAAAATGAAGAATGAAGTGAAGCAAATCAACAAAATCAAAGATGAAAATGGAGATATCAATACTGACTCAACCAAAATCCACAAGATTATCAGAACATATTTTGGAAAGATATACTTTTCCAAGTGTGATAATCTAGAAGAAATGGACAAAAATCTTACCACATAAGACATTCCCAAATTAACATGGAAGGACAATGAAATTCTAAACCAACCAATCTTAGCTATTGAAATCAAAACAGCAATCAAAGGTTTTCAAGTAAAGAAAAGCCCAGGACCTGATGAATTCTCAGCAGAATTCCACCAGACCTTTACAGAAGAATTAACACTGATCCTTCAAAAGCTTTTCATGAAATGGAGAGGGCTTGAACCCTCCCAAACATGTTTTATGGAGCAAAACACAATAAAGACACATGAAGAAAAGAAAAGTACAGACCAACTCCCTAATAAACATTGATGCGAAAATCTTTAATAAAATTCTAGCTATCTGGATCCAAAACTACCTCAAAAAAATAACACATCATGATCAAGTGGGCATCTTTCCAGAAATCAAGGGTTGGTTCAACATACGCAAATCAATAAATGTAATTCACCGCTTAAACAGAATTAAAAATATAAATCATAAAAACATTTGAATTGATGCAGAAATCTTTTGATAAAATCCAATACCCATTTATGTTCAAAACTCTGAAGAAGACAGGGATCAAAAGAAGATACTTTAATTTTGTAAGAGCCATTTCTAACAAAACCATAGTCAACATTGTGCTTAATGGAGAAAGACTGAAAGCATTCCCATTGAAATCAGGAACAAGAGAAGAATGTCCACTTTCACCACTTTATTAAATATAGTCCTTGAAACCCTAACCAGAGCTATCAGAAAAGAGAAATTTAAAAAAATTGAATAGGAAAATAGAAAGTCAAACTGTCTCTTTTTGCTGAGGACATGATCCTATACAGAGAAGACCCAATAAGCTTGACCAGAGACTTCAAGGGTTACAAATTATTTTGGCAAAGTGGATGGTTATAAGGTCAATACTCATAAATCATTAGTTTTCCTATACTCCAGCAATAATTCTATTGAGGAAGCAATCAGGAATTCTGTCCCATCCACAATATCCTCAAAAAAAAAAAAAAAGTACTTGGGCATCAATCTAACGATGGATATTAAGGACCTCTACAATGAAAACTATAGGACATTAAAAAAGAAATTGCAGAACACCTGAGTAGATGGAAAAACTTTCCATGTTCTTGGTTATACAGAATCAATATGATCAAAACGGCCATTTTACCAAAAGCCCTATATAGATTCAATGAAATCCCTATCAAGATACCAACGACATTCTTCATGGATATAGAAAAAGCAATTCTCAAATTCATGTGGAATAACAGAAGACTCAGAATAACCAAAACATTGTTATGCAAGAAAGATGTAGCAAGAGGTGTTGAAATTCTTGATCTGAATTTATACTATAGGGCTATAGTAACAAAAAAGTGTAGTATTGGTATCAAAACAGAAATGAAGACCAATGGAACAGAATAGAAGATACTGAGACAAACCCTCAAATCTTTAACCATCTGATATTTGACAAAGGAAGCAAAAGAATAGTGTGGAAGAAAGACAACCTGTTCAACAAATGGTGCTGGACTAACTGGACAGACATATGCAGACAGCTGAAATTGGATCCTTAACTCTCACCCTGCACAAGAATAAATCAAAATGGTTCAAGGATCTGGAAATTAAACCAGCAACCATAAAATTGCTTGAAGAAAAAATAGGATCAACACTCCATGACACTGGTGTCAGCACTGCCTTCCTTAGCAAAACTCCCATAGCACATGAATTAAAGCTAAGAATTAATGAGTGTGATGCCATTAAAATGAAATGCCTTGGCACAGCTAAATAATTTGTCAAGAGTGTCAGGAGAGAATTTACAGAATGGGAGAAAATCTTTTCCTGGTACACCTTGAACAGAGAACTAATATCCAGAACATACAAAGAACTCAAAAAATTTGAGCACCAAAACCACAAATAATCCAATTAATAAATGGGCTAGGGAGCAAAATAGAAACTTCCCAAAGGAGGAAGTCCAAAAAGAGCATAAATGCCTGAGAAAATGTTCTACATCGCTAGCAATCAGAGAAATGCAAATCAAAACTTCACTGAAATTCTATCTCACTCTTGTCAGAGTGGCAAAAATGAAGATTATACATAATAACAGATGCTGGAGGGGTTGTGGGAAGAAAGGAACACTATCACACTGTTGGTGGGATTGCAAGCTGGTACAGCCATTCTGGAAAGCAGTATGGAGACTCCTCAAAAAACTAAAGCTGGAACCACCTTATGATCCAGCTATCCAACTCCTGGGTATTTTCCCAAAAGAGCTAGAATCGGCATACTACAGAGATACAAATGCATAAATGTTCATAACAGTTCAATTTACTATAGCTAAACTATGGAACCAACCAAGATGCCCATCACTGGACAAATGGATTCAAAAACTGTGGTATATATATGCAGTGGAGTTCTACTCTGCTATTAGAATGATATCATGGCATTTGCAGGGAAATGGATGGAGACAGAAAAAATTATGCTGCGTGAAATATCCCAAACTCAGAGTTTCAAGGGCTGAATGTTTTATCTCATATGTGGAAGCTAGAATATAATCAGAAACAGACTGAAAGTTGGCTAAGCTAATAATAACCTCAACATGAATAAATTTTTACATGAGCAGGGAGAATCATAGCTATAACTCTGGGAGATGAAGTGAAGGAATAGAGAATGGAAGGAGGGATTTGGGGGAATATCAAGGCAGCTGGAGGTAGAGAATAGGGAGATTATCAATCCAGTTGGGAATCTTCAATTTCCATGAGAAGCCCAGCTAACAAAGGGGTAAAGTAGGAGAAATATGGAATCAGGGAGAACTCAAAGCAGGGATATCATGAACTGGCATTATCCTTGTCTTGCTTTGTCCATATCCAAGTGTTTGTGAATGTATAACAATGATTCCCTCCAATATGTAAGACTATATTGAATGAATAAGAAAAAAGGAAAAAGTGCAACCAAATCAACTGTAAAAGCCATTTTTCAATAAGATAAATTTAAATACAATCAAACCACATGTGAGATTATACTAAAAAATTTCTGCTCATTTGAAATAAAAAAATTGCCATACTACTGAAAATTCTTTGGAGATTCAATGTGATTTCATCAAAATTCCACTGATGCTGTGCACAGACCTAGAAAAAGCATTTGAAATTTATCTGAAAAAAAAAAAAGGAGATCCAGAGTATCCAAAGCAACCCCTTATAAGAAAAGCAAAACAGAAGGCATCACCATCCTGGACCTCAAATTAAACTACAGGGCTTAGTATCTGATACTATATTATCAGTATTATCAGTATAGTATCAGATAACTGATACTATAGTAACTGATCAGTTATCTGATACTATAGTATCAGTTATCTGATACTAGACAAAGGTGCCAAAAACATACATTGGAGACAAAATGGGTCTTTTAACAAACATACTGGGAAAACTGGAAATCCATTTGTAGTAAAATGAATTAACCCCTGTTTTTCACCCCAAACAAAAGTCAACTCAAAATGCATCAAAGACCTAGGAATTAAGACAGAAAGTTTGAAACAACTAGAAGAAACTGTAGGCCCAACAATTCAACATGTCAGCTCAGGAACTGACTTCCTTAACAATTTTCCTAAAGCATAACATGCAAAAAAGCCAATAAAAAATCAATAAGAAGGATGGCATCAAATTTAAAAGCTTCTTCACAGAAAAGGAAACAAGAGCTTGAAGAGAGAACCTACAGAATGGGAGAAAATCTTTGACACTTCTCCTCAGGTCATTAATATCCAGGATATACAAAGAACTTAAAAGACTTAGTGCCAAAAGCAAATAATCCAATCAATGAATGCACAAAGGAATTAAATACACTTTTCAAAAGAATACAAATGGCCCACAAATGTATAAAAAAATTCAACATCTCTAACAATTAGAGAAATGCAATTTGAAACTACATTGAGAAATCATCTCAGTCCTGTCATAAGGGCAATTATCAAGAATAAAAATAATAGTAGACATTGGCAAGGATATGAGGGGAAAAGTATACTCACACATTGTTTGTCTGCAAATTATTTCAACCACTCTGGAAAGCTGTATGGAGATTGCTTAAAAACAGGAAGAGAACTACAATATGACCCAGCTATCCCCGCCCCTTGGTTTATATCCAAAGGATTTAAAATCAGCATACTACAATTACACAGCCACATTAATGTTTATAGCAGCACAATTCACAGAAGACATGATTTGGAGCCAAACTAGATACTCTTGCATGGATGAATGGATAAAGAAAATGTAATATATACATGATAGTATATTGCTCAGCTTTAAAGAATAATGACTTTATTGCATTTGCTGGCAAATGTATGAAACTGGAAATTATCATGCTAAGTGAAATAAAACAGTCCCCAAAAGTCAAAGAAGAGATGCTTGCTGTAATATTGGGAACCTAATCCAAAATAAAAAAGGAGGGATAAAAATAATAAATGAAATATCAGTGGAGTAGGTGAAGGGAATTGAAGGAGAGGGAGGAGTAATGGGATAGCAAAATATAGTAGAATGATTGGACCTAACATTCATATGTACATATATGAATATACCACAGTGAAGCTCATATACATAGTATATATATATATATATGTATATATATATATATATATACACACATACACACATACACATTTTTTTAAATTTCTAAGCATTCCAGTTCTTCTACCTTATCTTTGATCACTAACAGCCTTTCTTCCACTCAACCTGGTCTATTGGTGAGACTATCCTCTGGTTTTTTTAATTGATTGAATTCTTTATTTTTAAGATTTCTATTTGATTTTTTTAGAATCCCTATATATTTATTTATTAAAATGTTTTTATACTGTATTTTCTGTCTATTCCTTACATCTTTTTATTTAGTGACCATGTTGACCACAAACTTAAAAATTCTTTATTCAGTATTTCCTCTTACTTGATATCTATGTGTGTGATTTTTGGAAAATTATGAACTTTTGGAGCCAAGGTGTTGCCGTCTTTTCTCATGTTTTCTTTATTTCCATGCTGATATTTGTGATTTTTCTAGGGTGGACATCTTTTCCAATGTTATATGATAGTCATTTTAGTGAACTTTTATCTCTTTAGTGTGTGTCACAGGCTGGGTGTACATCTCTGCATTAATGCAACACACATCTTATTCACAGTGCTGTGGTCAGTCAATACCACCACTTTGAAATGAGAAAATAATCTCCAGTAACTGTTACCACTTGAGGGAAAACTGTATATTAACAAACCATAAAAAGAAATGAAGGGTTCAGATATCATAAAGATAAAGGGAAGATCAGTGGAGTATAAGGAGATTGAGGGGAAACAAAGAATAAAAGGACAGGAAAGGGGAGGAAATGTATAATGAAATGGACAATATTATGCTATGTGCTTGTATACATAAACTACAAGGAAGGTAGACCAGTAGAGTAAAAGAAGAGAGGGGAGGCAAAAAGGGAGAGATGAGGGTCTGAAATGGAGTAAATTAAATTCCATATATGTATGTTTATGTCAAAATGAACCCTACTATTATCTATAACTATAAAATACCAATAAAGGCAAAAATGTATTGAAAAATGTTCTGTACAGTTCCAATACAGTCTACACTTCCAATAATCCAAAGGTTGAGTTATTGGTAATATTGCATAATATGTTGAAAACTTAGGTATCAAAGAAAATAAAATTAAAATTAAGAATATTTTGCATGAGGGCTGGAGTTTTAGCTCAGAGGTTTCGGCACTTGCTTGGCAAGCACGAAGACCTGAGTTCAAACCCCAGCACCATCTACACAACTAAGTGTTGGAGCAACTAAGGCCATGTGAAAACTAAATAAAGTTGTTTCTCTCTTTCTCTGTCTCTCTCACTGTCCCTCTCTCTTTTAAAAAAAGAATATTTTGCATGAAATGAAAAGAGAAAGAAGAAAAATACATTAATAAAAAGAAGAAAAAAGGGGTAGAGGAAAGAAAGTGGATGAAGAAAAGCAATAAAAGATAGGAAAAAAGAATGTAAAAAGATAAAGAAGAAAGAAGAAATAATAAATCCTTTTCATACAAGAAAACATTATAATAATATGTAAAGTTGCATTGAAGCAAACCTTGTCAAATAAGGGGGGAAATCAGCACTGAAGACACTAGCAGTAAAATATAAAACCGTATAGACTCTCAAATTACTCCTTGCCAAAGTTTCTGATATGGAGATATTTCCTTCTGGGCTCTCTAGGTTTGGATTCTAACAATAGTAGGAAGCATATTAACAGCCCAAGGTCCTCCTGCATTACCTCTAAGTATCTCTGGGCATGGAGGTAGGGACTTCACCATTTGTCTCCATGTTGGATTGGGAGTTGTGTATTTAGTTTCCCCCTCATTCAAACATTACACAGAATTCAGTGTCTGGGGCTTTTCCTCCTCATCTCACTCACTTCTAGTGTGAACCTAGATTGCTCCAGCATTTCTGTGGAATGCTTGGATTCTTAGGAGCTCTGTGGGAGCTAACACAATAATCCTGAATTGTGAATGGCCCAGTGACCTGATTTCTCCCTAGCTCAAAATGTGGCTTTGTGTATTAACTGGGAAACGTTATCCTCCTGGTTCTTAGTTCTATGATAAATCCTGTTGCTTGATTTCTCCCAACATGGGGGCAAATGAAATTGTCATGATGCAGTAGGTGTGTGGGCAGTAATGTTTTACCCCTGGACAGTTTCAGCACTGCCTACTTCTCTCTCACCACTTCATTCTGTTGCCGGCTATGGTTTGAGCACCCTGCCTGTACCTGTCAGTCCACTGAGTTGGAGTGGTGAAGCTCGGCATCTTTTGGCTGACAGTAATACCAATATAAAAGTTAACAGGATGGCCTGGTTTGAATACATTACCCCTGAAACTCTTTCCTTGTATTTCTTGATAGCATTAAGCTGTAGGCATGTAATCGTTTATAAAATTGTTGCCCACCACAGTTCTCCACCCACAAATTCAGAAAAGCAGAGCACTTCTCACACATCAAATCACTTTTCAGCTCCCACCCAGCTTTATTCAGTACATATATACCCTCTGCCACTGTTTCTAAGGCTAATTTTTCAGTTTTGCCTTTCTTTCTCTATTTGTCACTCCTGTTGCAGACTTTGCCTTGCACTGCAGGTGAAGATTTTTTAAGGTCAATGAAATATTTCTTGCCTTCTATACTAGTAACCACAATTTCGGAGTTTAAGTCTCAGTCTAATAACATCCTTCATTGCATGCTCTTTGTCACCCACCTTGTTGAGTAGCTATTATTTTGCTGTTTTGATTCCAAACTGCAGAGGAGGTGGTATTAGCAACCTGCTTCTTCTCCACTATCTTCATTATCTGGGGTGTCTTTTTAATATATTCCTCAAGTATCCATCAGCCCTCTTTAATATTTGCTTATATGACCTAGGGTACTAATTTTAACTTAGAAATATTTTAATATCTAACTAGGAATTATAATAGCACTATCATATTACCTGAGACAATTAATCATACATGATTCTCCTCTCCTTTCCTGACTATATCTGAATTAACCTTGGTAAGAAAAAATAATTCTTACCATAGTTTCAGTAAAAATAGTGAAAAAATGAAAAGAAATACAAAGTCAAGTAGAAAGGACCTGAGACATGCAATAGAAACTGCACCTCAATTTAGGGGATTGGTTTTTATTCCCATTGAGCACTTATTTTTGTGCCCTTGGGAAAGTTATTTAAATTTTCTACATTTCTGAATCCTCAATTGATAATATATTTTGAATGGTTGTTTTGGCTAATTTTTTTTTCAGGGCTGAGGATCAAACTTGGGGCCTTGCACATGCTAGGCAAGCACTCTGCCATTGAGATAAATCCCTAACCCCTTGGCTAAATTTTTAAATTTATCCTCAGAGGGAATAAATTCCTCAATAGATACAATGTTGTTTACAAGTGATATATCTGAAATAAGATAAAAAACTATACAGATTAATTCCACATATTGGCTAAGTTTACCACTGAGGTTTTTATAATTAGAGTCTGAATTACTTGAGAAGATTTATTGTTATATGAGGTTAGAGCTCAGAGCATTTTTCAAAAGATTGTTTTCCTACAATTAACTATTTCCTTGTATTCAACTGAACACATTTTTTAAAACTCACTATAAATATACTAATTGATTTTTATATTAACATTAGAATTATATTTCATATCTATAACAGTTCATCTTATAATGATTAAAAGTGTGTATAAATTTAAAAATAAGTGACTAGCACTGTTTATTGTTTATGAGTAGAGAACTTAGAAGGAGCTGGCCCTAACAAACATTAAATTATATTAGAAGACTATAATATTAAATCAGTGTGATACTGACTTTTAAATAAAGTCTATAAGCAAAGAAATAGGAATCAAAATCTACTAATGAAAATCGCTAATCATAACAATACTAAGGGGGGTGGAGCAGAGGCTCATCAGTTGCAGTTCTTGTCTGGCATGTGTGAGGACCAAGTTTTAAACCCCAGTATGCTCCACATACACAACTAAGTGTCAGATAAATAAGACACATATAAAAAAATAAATAAAGTTGATTCTTTCTTCATCTCTCTCTCTCCTATCACTTTCTCTTTTGCTTTAAACAAATTTAAAAAAATATTGACATTAGTCTTAAATAAAATATAAAAATGAGACTTGAACATTCATTAGGCACTTAGATCTAAAACAAAGTTATATTTTTTCCACAACTTAACCAAGGTGAATTCCACGTGATTCAAAGGAAAAGGAAGAATACTTACTATTTTATATTTGACCATCTTTGTAAACAATGAAAGGTAAATAAATTAAAACTATGAGAAATGACACTCACCTGCAAAATTTGTATTACAAATTATGTGACACTGGCATAGAACACAATGAAACAAACTCTTTAGTTTTACTTACCCTTAAAAACTTTCAAAATTCATGGCTTTTGCTCTACCAATCCCTGTTGACAATTTATCTTAAGGTAAAAATAGCCCAAATGTGTAAAGATGTGAGAATGCATTGGAATAGTTTATATCTTTGAAAAATTGGAAAAACATTAAAAGCCTGTCAATAGAGACTGTCTAATTTGGTCATGACACATTCTCAAAAGGAAAGCTATATTGGTCAAACTAGGACAACAAATTTTATATTCATTAATAGGCCAATATGAATATAATATACATTTGTAATATTTATATTCTTCTTTCATTTATTTTTGTATGCTAAGTCAGCCATATCCTGATCTACCTGCTTTCCCTTAAAATGTCATTTTTTCCAGCCTAATGTGTATATGTGTATATATGAAATTTATAAAAAATAAACCTATCATGTTTTTACAATATAAACTAGTTGACAAAATATTTTCGATAAACAAACTTTAAATCCTTATGACCATTTAAGTGTTTATAGGAAATTATTTTGAAAGGAAGTAATAAATGTTACAACATGTTACAAAGTATCATTTTATAAATTAAGTAAGTAATTTATTAACTAAATTTACTAAATATGCTGATAAATGGTAATTAGGTAAAATTATTTCAATGTGTCATCAATATCTGTTATAGATCTTCCATATATAATGCTTATACATATAAAGACATGACCTTACATGTTAATAGGTTTTCCTTTGCCTTGCATCAAAGCAATTTTTTTCTGATGCTTCTGGAGCTAAATATCTGTTAGATGATATCCAACATTAATATGATTTCTAATAAATTTCATATTGAATGGAACAGTCTATTTTAGTTATGTAGTTAATTTTTTATTTTTTAAAAATGGCCATTCTACCAAAAGCTTTGTATAGATTTAATGTTATCCCTATAAAGGTACCTATGTCATTCTTTAAAGACTTAGAAAAAGCAATTCTCAAATTCATTTGGAACAACAAGAAACCAAGAATTGCCAAAGCACTACTAAGAAGAAAGAGGAAACAGGTGGTTTTGCCATTCCAGATCTAAAACTATACTATAAAGCCATAGTAACAAAGACAGCGTGGTACTGGTATCAAGACAGGGAAGAAGACCAATGGAATAGAATAGAAGACCCCGAAACAAATCCTCAAAACTTTAAACGTCTGATTTTTGACAAAGTGGGACAAAATATTACATGGAGAAGTGACAGCCTCTTCAACAAATGGTGCTGGACAAACTGGTCATCCACCTTCAGAAAGCTGAAATTAGACCCATATCTTTCTCCTTGCACAAGAATCAAATCAAAATGGATCAAGGAGCTTGGTATCAAACCAGCTACATTGCAATTGATAGAAGAAAAAATTGGTCCAACACTTTAACATTTAGGAGTAGGCAAAGACTTTCTCAACAGATCTCCGAAAGTGAAGGAAGTAAAGTAAAAAATCAGTGAATGGGATGTCATAAAGCTAAAAAGCTTTTCTACTGCCAAGGAAACAATCAAAAGAGTCAAGAGGTTTCCTACAGAAATGGAGAGAATCATGGACTATGATTCTTCAGACAAGGGTCTCATATCCAGAATCTATAAAATACTCAAAAATGTTAACTACAAAAACACCAACAGCCCAATTGATAAATGGGCCAAAGAGCTAAATAGAGACTTCTCACCAGAGGACATTGATCAAGCCAAGGAATACGTGAGAAAGTGCTCTAAATCATTAGTAATCAGAGAAATGCAAATGAAAACCACATTAAGACATCACCTTAGCAAGTCAGAATGGCAAAGATGAAGAAAATAAACAATAACAGATGGTGGAGGGGCTGTGGAGAGATAGGCACACTAACACACTGTTGGTGGAGCTGCAGACTGGTACAGCCCCTCTGGAAAGCAGTATGGAGAATTCTCAAAAAACTAGGGATGAGTCTACCATATGACCCTGCTATTCCACTCCTGGGAATCTTTCCAGGGGACTTAGAATCAGTACATTATAGTGACACAGCAACATCTATGTTCATAGCAGCACAATTTACTATTGCTAGGCTATGGAAACAACCCCGGTGTCCCTCACTGGAAGAATGGATCCAAAAACTGTGGTACATTTATACCATGGAATATTACACAGCAATTAGAAACAATGATTTTACAGCCTTTGAGGGTAAATGGATGGCTATGAAAGAGATCATGATGAGTAAAATCAGCTTAACCCAGAGATCTAAGGGTCGATTGTCTCCACTCGTCTGTGGAGGTGGGGACTAGACCCTGGACAATGAGAAAGTTAGTCTATTAGCATGTGTTAAATCCAGATAAGATGTAATGCTTTACAACCTAATACTTTTTTTAGAGATATAGTGTGAAGGGGAAGGGTGGGATAAGGGAGAGTAATTGGGGGGCACTCCTGGGGGTAATTGCAATATCCAGAATATATACACATTTTATATTATTTTGTTAAAATCTTGTAAGGTTGTTCAAAAATAAAAATAAAAAAATGCTGACTTATTTTGGATCTCATATTGTGGTGTAGTTTATGTTTTAAGAATACAATGGAATGAATTTGAAACTCATTGCTGCTCAGGAAAGTGAAAAAGAATTAAATGGGACTATTTATTCTCATATTGTTGCATAGTTTTCTTTTAATAATTCTGCAATTTGAAAAAAATATTTATAGCATTGGCTTATATGTACATCTCTGAATTAAATATGAATTGGTTTTAGATATCTAGTAGTTTTCTGAAAATTATTTAAAGTATTTATAATTTTTCAATAAATATCTTTGGTTGTCAAATCAGATCACTGAAAAAGTCTTTTAAGAAAAATTGATATCAATAAAAGGGAAGAATATACAAGGAAGAAATGAGGTAAGTAAAGAGCCCTGAGAAACTTACAGGTACAGGAGACTTTATTAATTATTATTATTAGCTGGTTGATTTAGTCAGCTTATTCACCACTATGACCAAAATACCTGATAAGAACAATTTTAGAGGAGGAAAAGTTTGTTTTGAGGCAGTTTCATAGGAGTTATTCTGTAGATAGCCGACTCTATTACTCTGAGCTCAAGGTGTGGCAGAACATCATGGCAGAAGAGTGTGGTGGAGAGAAACAGTTGGGAACATGATAACAGGAAGAACAGAAAGATTATTCTTGTAAAGATTATCATTGTAAATATTGACAAAACATAGCTCCATTCTTCTAGAGCAAATGGAACTATTCTGAAATAGATCATGAAATGTTTATAATGAAGGCTGAATTCAGAAGAAACTAGTTAACCAGAGCCTACCCTGCTGGGATAAGACCATACATTAATTGACCCAAAGGAAAGAAAATGCTCAACTGAAGCCCCCTAGACATATGGGAGAATGGAAATACACATTACCAGCCCAATCCAATACCATTGACAGAAAACTGAGAAATGGCTTTGTTGAAATTTATAACCAAGGGGCAAAGATTCATTGAAAATATAAAGACTGACTGGATATAGTGACTGATACCTATAGTCCCAGGGATTTATGAGGCTGAGGCAGGCAGAATAAAAATTCAAGTCCAGTTTCAGCAATTTGGTGAGACCTTGTCTCCAAAAAGGAGTAAATAAATAAATATATAAAATATATAAACAAATAAATAAAAATCACTACAGCTGTTGCTCAGTGGTAAAGAACCTCCAGTTTAAATTTCCAGTGCAAAGAAAAAAAGAAGAAAGAAACTTATTTCTAGATCTGTAGTACTCCGCAACTGCCCCTACACTTTATTGGTACATTACTAAAGGTTTATCTGCATTAAACCTTTTACCCTGTACATCATGTCTAGCAACTATGAAAAATTATAAAGCCTAATGAGAGACAATTAATACAATTGAAAAGAAAGCATCAGAACCAGAGAAAAATACGTCAGAAATGTTAAGAGAATCAGACTTGGAATTTAAAACAACTGTAATTAAGATACTAGTACTAAAATAAAGTAAATAGTATGGAAGAGCTAACTGGTAGTGTAGGCAGTGATACAAAAATATTAAGCACAAAAATTATAAAGATCTAAAATAAAAAGAAATAATCTTCTTGATGGATTTATTGATACACTGGACAACAAGCTTAAACATATATGAAGAGAAACTTCCAGAACTGAAAGCAAAGAGATGAAAGCCTGAAAAATTGAACAAAAAAATCCAAGAATTATGGTATAATTACAAAAGTTACAAACAACCATAAGAAAACACTATATCAAATTTTAAAAAATAGAAGAAAGATATATAAAATATATGCTCTTAGACCACAAGGAAATTAAAGAAAAAAAATAAGTAGCAGGGAATCCTGAAAAGTGTCCCAAATACATGGAGTTTAAACAATATACTTCTAAATAGCACATGTGCCTAAGAAGAAAAATATACTTCAAATTCAATAAAATTGAAAGCAAAACTTCTTAGGATTTTTGAGATGCAATGAAAGAAGTATTTGGAAGAAAATTTATTGCATTGGATATATATCTAGGAAAAAAGAAAATTTAAAATTATTCATTTGTTTCTAACTTGGAAACCTAAAACAATAATTAAATGTAAAATAAGGAAAATAAATCAAATAATGAGCATTAGAGCATAAATCAATGAAATTAAATACAGAATCAATAGAAAAAATCACCAAAATAAAAAAAATGATTCTTCAAAAAGATTAATAAAATTGATAAGACTCCACCAAGGAAAAGGAAAAAAAAGAGAAGACATAAATTGGTAATGCCAGAAGAGAAAGGTGAATGTCACTATGGATTCCAGGAACATGTGTTAGAAATTTCAGGGCCAGTATTTTTTTTTAATTTTTTAAAAATTTGAACAACCATACAAGTTTTTAACAAAAGAATATAAAATGTGTATAGATTCTGGATATTACAATTACTCCCAGGAGTGCCCCCCCCCAATTACCCAACCTTATCCTTCCCTTCAACTTCCCACAATATCACTAAAAAAGGATGATGTTGAATAGCATTACATCTTACCTGGATTTAACACATGATAATAGACCAACTTTCTCACTGGCCAGGATCTAGTCCCAACCTCCACAGATGAGTGTAGACAATCGACCCTTAGTTCTCTGGGTTAAGCTGATTTTACTCAGCATAATTTCTTCCATAGCCATCCATTTACCTTCAAAGGCTGCAATATCATTGTTTCTAATTGCTGTGTAAAATTCCATGGTATAAATGTACCACAGTTTTTGGATCCATTCTTCCAGTGAGGGACATCTGGGTTGTTTCCATAGTTTAGCAATAGTAAATTGAGCTACTATAAACATTGATTTTGCTGTGTCACTATAATGTGCTGATTCTAAATCCCCTGGAAAGGTTCCCAGGAGTGGAATAGCAGGTTCATATTTTGGGCTCATCCCTAATTTCTTGAGGATTCTCCACACTGCTTTCCAGAGAGGTTGTACCAGTCTGGAGCTCCACCAACAGTGTGTTAGTGTTCCTATCTCTCCACAGCCCCTCCAGCATCTGTTATTGTTTATTTCCTTCATCTTTGCCATTTTGACTGGCGTAAGGTGATATCTTCATGTGGTTTTCATTTGCATTTCTCTGATTACTAATGATTTAGAGCACTTTCTTTTGTATTCATTGGCTTGATCAATGTCCTCTTGTGAGAAGTTTCTATTTAGCTCTTTGGCCCATTTATCAAATGGGCTGTTGGTGTTTTTGTAGTTGACATTTTTGAGGATTTTGTAGACTCTGGATATGAGACCCTTGTCAGATGATTCTCTCCATTTCCGTAGGAAATGACTTGACTCTTTTGATTGTTTCCTTGGCAGTACAAAAGCTTTTTAGCTTTATGGCATCCCATTCATTGACTTTGTACTTTACTTCCTTCACTTTTGGAGATATGTTGAGAAAGACTTTGCCTATTCCCAAATGCTGAAGTGTTGGACCTACTTTGTCTTCTATCAATTGCAAGATAGCTGGTTTAATTCCTGGCTCCTTGATCCATTTTGATTTGATTCTGGTGCAAGGAGAAATATATGGGTCTAATTTCAACTTTCTGCAAGGGGATGACCAGTTTGTCCAGCACCGTTTGTTGAAGAGGCTGTCACTTCTCCATGTAATATTTTGTTCCCCTTTGTCAAAAATCAGATGTTTAAAGATTTGAGGGTTTGTTTCAGGGGCTTCTATTCTATTCCATTGGTCTTCTTTCCTATCCTGATACCAGTACCATGCTGTCTTTTGCTACTATGGCTCTATAGTATAGTTTTAGATCTGGAATGGCAAAACCACCTGTTTCATCTTTCTTGCTTAGCAGTGTTTTGGCAATTCTTGGTTTCTTGTTGTTCTAAATGAATTTGAGAATTGCTTTTTCTATGACTGTGAAGAACAACATAGTTATCTTTATAGGAATAGCATTAAATCTATATAAAGCTTTCATAGAATGGCCATTTTTATAATATTAATTCTGCCTATCCAAGAGCATGGAATATCTTTCCATCTTCTTAGCTCATCTTGGATTTCATTCTTCAATGTCTGATAGTTTTCATGGAAGAGATCTTTGATTTCCCTTGTGAGCTTATTTCCCAACTTTTTTTTTTTAATTTTTTTCGTAGATATTTTGAAAAGAACTGATTTCCTGACTTCTTTTTCAGTCCTATTATTAGTAGTATATAGGAAAGCTATTGATTTATGCGTGTTGATCTTATCCTGCCATTTTGCTAAATCTATTTATGAGTTCAAGCAGTTTACTGATGGAGTTTTTTGGATCTTCCAGATATAGGATCATGTCATCAGCAAAAAGAGAGTTTGACTTCCTCTCTTCCTATTTTTGTCTCTTTGATTTCTTTCTCTTGCCTAATTGCTCCAGCTAGGGCCTCAAGAACAATATTGAATAAAAGTGGTGAGAGCGGACAGCCTTATCTTGTTCCCAATTTTAGTGGAAATGCTTTCAGCTTTTCTCCTTTTAGTATTATACTAGCTGAGGGTTTTGGCATATATAGCCTTAACAAAGTGCAGAAATGGTCCTTTGAACCCCATCTTCTCTAGAGTTTTGAACATAAAAGGGTGCTGGATTTTATCAAAGTTCTTTTCTGCATCCATTGAGATGATCAAAAGGTTTTTGTCCTTGATTCTGTTTAAGTGGTGGTTTAAGTTAATTGTTTTGCATGTTTTGAACCACTCCTGCATTCCTGGGATGAAGCCCACTTGATCATGCTGTATTATTTTCTTGCTAAGTTTTTGAATATGGTTTGCTTGTACTTTATTAAGGATTTTTGCATCCAAGTTCATAAGGGATATCAGTCTGTAGTTTTCTTGATGTATCCGTGTCAAGTTTTGGTATCAGGGTTATGGTTACTTCATAGAAAGTGGATGGGAGCATCCCCTCCTTTTCAGTTTCTTGGAATAACTTAAAAAGGACAGATGTTAGTTCCTCCTCAAAAATGTGGTGAAAACCAGTGGAGAAGCCATCCAGTCGTGGGCTTTTCTTCTTTGTTAGACCTTTAATTGCAATATGGATTTAAGTGCCTGTGATTGGGCTATTTAGGAATTCAATATCCTTCCGATTCAATTTAGGATGTTGTATGTGTTAAGAAATTTATCCATTTCTTCCAAATTATCTAATTTGGAGGAGTATAGGTTTTCAAAATATGATCTTATAATTTGTTGGATTTCTATGGGGTTGGTGGTGATCATTATCTTTGCATTGGAGATTTTATTTTTTTATTTTTTTTTATTAATTTTTTTTATTTTTGAGCAACCTTACAAGATTTTAACAAAACAAT
>PVKS010022955.1:0-33015 GCA_004027875.1 Aplodontia rufa
GGTGTACAGCCTCATTTAGTTCTCAAACAACCCTCTGAGGGAGGCAAACCCCCTCCCCCAGCACTTTTCAGATTAGTGCTAAGGCACAGAGAAGTCCAGCCACAAAGATATCATGCAGCTGGGCCAGGATTTTATCCAGGCAGCGTGACTCCAGAGTCCACACTCGATTCACAACTGTTCTCAGAACAGGTGAGCGAGGGGCTTGCTAGCTCCCAGATCTTGGGAAGACGTAAAGGACTGCTTCCCCTTGATCTTCCTCTGCCCTTTTACACCGAGGACATTGCAACAGTTAATTCCTAGCTCTGAGGACCAATGAGACCCTTTAGAAAGTGTCCTCTCTTGGTCCTTTAAAAAAGATCAAACTTCTTGTGGAGAGAAAAATAAGCCCTCAGATCTGGAATGGACTTCCAACTCTAACCTTATATAGCTGTGTGACCATGGCAAGCCCATCTGCCCTCTCGGCCTCAGTCTTCCAATTTCTGAAGTGTGAGGATTGAGCTTGAATCTTGAAGATAGGAAACCCTATTGCTAACCCTGACCAGCTGCAAACCAAGCGGGCCTCACAGGGACAGGCAGTTTGCTCACCGCACAAAGGTTCTTGGTCAAGGGGCCAATGGGGGATGTGACTGTGCCCAAACCACAGTCTGGCCAGAGAGAGTGGCATCATTTTACATTCACCCACCCAGAAGGGGCCCATCTGTAACTGGGCAGCCTGGTGAGGGGGACCTTTCGTCAGTTTGCATACGGGCACCTTTCATTCCAGTCCCTTTCTTGAGACTTGATTTCCCCATTTAAATAAATTTGCATCAACTCCCTGTCTCATGAGGCACAGTGCCCTATCAGTCTGCCTTGACTCCTGGGAATGCTAAGAGAGCAGAATGATGGCTCAGAATATAAGTTTAGAGTCAGCAGACTGAGTTCAAGTCTGTCACTTGTCTTTCCTAACCATGGACAAATTCCTTGACCTTTGAGCCTCTCTGAAGTTCACCCGAGAGTCAGCTGTGTACCAGTCACTCTGCTATTGTTGTCAAAGACTGAGTGGAAGTGAAAGAGATTCGGTCTCTGCTCTAACAGCTTTTTGAAGGCCTTTGAACAAAACAGATAGATTTATCCAAAGTCACAAAACTGCTTGGTAGCAGATCTGGGACCCGAACCCAAGCCCTGACTTTGAAGCCTGTGTTCTTACCCATCCTCCTCTTTCTTCACAGCGCTGCTCACAGAGAGTTCCTTGTGATGATGGAAGAAGCAGCAGCGTGAGGAAAATGCTGTAAAACCTAGGTGTGGTGGAGACCAGGGGAGGCTTTGTTATGATCACCCCTCGTGTTTGGAACAAAGGGCCCTGACTCCATTTACACCTTTGCAGAGACCATCCCACTTGCTAGGCACTTTGCAGGAATGGTTGATGACAGATTGTCTGGCATTCTGACACTGGCCAATCAATAGAGCTGGAAAGTGCCTCAGGCCTAGGGCAATTGAATCCCAACCTTTTTGTGGCATTAAATAAAGCAATATTTATTTTGCTTTTGGTGCAAATATACTTAATCCAATGCAGCTCATTGGTAGTGCTAAAAAACTGCTGTGTTCGGGGGGACAACTGCACGCATGCCCCATACATCTCTGCTTGTCAATGCCAAGGCTCCTGGGAGTATGCAGCCTCACCGTGCTCAGGGAGAGATTGATTTGGAGCTGCTGAGCTGCCTTTTTCTCTGTCCTTTAGAACAGATGAAAAGGAAATCATAAGAAGGGGAATTGAAATCATTGCTCTCGTTCTGGCTGCCATTACTGCAACAGGGATGAGACACAATGCCCTTCACAGGATGGAGCTATTTCTTTGCTATTTGAATAACATTCTCTGCAACCATTGTATTTCTGCCATTGGGCAAAGGAGCAAGAGACTAGGACAGGAAGAGGAGACAAACCAGTAGCTTAGTGTCCCTTTTATAGATCTCACAGTCTCATTGATGCATGAAGGGAGCTCAAAGGATGACTGGACCATCCTGGCATCAACAAGATCTGTGTTCAAACCCCAGTTCTATAACTTAGTAGTTAAATGATCTTATCAAGGTCAAATCCTTCTTAGATTTTATTTGCTCGTTTTTAGATAATACCTGCCTCTTTTGATTATTGTGAATGTATTTAATATTTAACAGATGCTTAAATACTTTCTAAAATATAGTTCATACATTGCTTAACAAGGAGGCTACATTCTGAGAAATGCATTGTTAGGTGATTTTGTTATCATGGGGGCATCATAGACAAAACCCAAGATGGCCAGCCACATAGTTACTGAGTGGTATGATCTATGGGCCTACTATCATATGTGTGGTCACTGATTAAAATGCTGTTATACTGTGCATGACTGTATGTCTGCAATTAATTGCCAAAGACCTATCTGTAAACCATACAGTATCTGTTCCTGCATTTGTACATTCATTCATTATTTAATAGATATGTTGAACCATCTCTGCAGATGAATAATATTAGAGCTAATATTGTAGATAATGGTGTGAGAGTGACTCCATTCCCGGGAGTTAGACATTGTCCTCACCCTCATGGGACTCAAAGTTTAGAAGAAAATAAAAAGATATTTGAAAATACTTCCAATTGGAGAGGACAAAATTATATTATGCAGTTATATGTAAATTTGACTTCCATATATTTGAATTTTCTAGAATTGTTCTAATAGCAATTATTTTGCCCTTTAGGTGCCAAAAATATTTGCCCCCATTCTCGTCAGAAGACAGGTCTTGATTTTAAACGCATGGAGAAAATTCATCTTAAAAATAGATAATGGAAAAGCACCAAGGACAAACAGACCCAGAATGTCACATTTAGTGACTCTAAAGTGTCAATCAAAGGATTGAAAGCCTGGCATCTGGGGTCATCTTGTCCATTTTCCTGTTTTGAGGTAGCTGTTTCTTGGTCCTGACGTCACTGAAGACAAACAGCCTGCATCAGCCTTGGCCTCGTAGGGCCTACAGTTACCTAGGGACTCAAGCAGAACAGACTAGGAGTCTGTTAGAATATGTATGACTTCTAACTTTTCTCGCTTCCCTCACTTAGCACATGCCACGCTCTCCACCTGGGTCCCAAACAAATGTCAAATTTTGAGAGACGCATGCAATTAATATTAAAGTATTGGAAATCCTTGGCTAGTTTATTTTTCTTTTTAAAATCATATCAACCCTTTTCCTAAGCTATTATTTTTTTATATTTTAACTTTATTGGAAATATATGCTTCCTCCAAAATCCCCAACTCTGAGGCTAAAGCCCAGTTATTGGTGCTTTAGAATCACATAATGAAAAGCTGAAAGATGCTGCTATGAGAAATTTGACTGCTTTATTTTACAAAGAGAAGAGAATTCAGGGAGGGGGGAAGCATTCCCAAGATGACACAGACAGTGGAAGTGGGTCCTGTACCCTGGCCCCTAGCCAGAGCTCATGATCTTGATTAAGATGTTTTGTTCAGTAAATATGCAACTACTGGTAGATTAATCACCATTAGAAATAGTCTTTAAAAATCAGTTTTAAAAAATGTGCCTGGTGCAGGCATATACACTGAAGAGTTTCACAACGGTCTAGCTTCTAAAGAGCCCTAGGGTCTTCAGAGGATTGAAGTTGCCTTTGAATCACCACTCACGCTGCTTTCATGAGGAGGCTGGGTCAAGGAGTTGATCTTTCAGCATCTCTCGCCTCTTACACTTTTCCTTCTGTGTTGAATCTCACATTCTTTTAAAAAGTCATTTTTTGGAAGCAGCATGGCCAAGGGGGAAACCACAGGGCCCAGGGCTAGGATTTGTCTGGGCTATGTGTGTTACCCTTCCTGGCTTCAACACTCCCTCTTGAAAAATGGAGTGCACCTGGGTAGCTGGATAGTTCTGAGAAGCACATCAGACGCTATTGGAAATGGTCACTCATTACTATTTCTTCAATGACTACTAAGATCCAGTCTCTTTGTCAGGCAGAGGAATTCAATACATTTATCGCCCAGTAGGGAGGACAGACCCAGTGGTTACTATATCTTGTGCAGTGGCCATTCAACTATTGCTACAGGAGCAGAGGAAAAGCACCCGCCCCATACTTGCAGGGAGTGCAAATCCTCCTCCACTTCCTGGAGGAGGGGATATTTAAATTTAGATGATTTTAATGGTACCACAATTATCACCACAGCTACTATCATCACTGGCTATCATTTATTCCACTTCACTCTGTTCTGGGGATTCTGCTGAGCCATTTACATACATTAGTTCATATACCCAATCCAGAAGGTCAGGGTTGTTATCCTCATTATACATATGATAAAACAGAAGCCCAGAGGGGTATTAAAAAAGAAAATTTAAAAAGGTCACATATCTGGTAAGCAGTACAGCCAAAACTTAAACCTAATTATGAGTCCCAAAGCCTCTGGTCTCCACAATATAGTCTCTTTGTTTTGTGTGGGTCCATAGGGCAAGGCTGAGACTCAATTTCAGCTAAAGAGGAGGAAGAATTTCTTAATGGAGCTGTCCAAAAATGAGAGAAGCTACCTGGAGAGGTAGTGAGTTCCAGGTCACCAAGATGTCCCAGAGCTAGCTAGGACCCTGCCTGGGACACCTTAACTTGGCAAGACATTGCACAGGACAGAGAACAGGCACATAGCAAAGCATCTTTAAGGATACAGTTGTTTGTTATTAGGTCCTATTAGCAAGTACAAGCTCCTTTCCCAGTTTTTAGATGTTCAGCGTAAGGGCATAGCACTTAGACCCATGGTTCCTGCTGTTTGGTGACCAGCCTTGTGGACAATATAGAGCCCTCCTGGAGTTTTCTGTAATTTAGCCCATAAGATAAGGTAACAAGTCTCTAGCCACTTAAGCAGAAAAGAAATTTCTAAGAAGGGGCTCACAGAACCAAGCAGAAAATGGAGATGAGACTTGAAAAACAAACAACAGAGTAGTCTGAAGGGCAGTGTCTTTGTCTGTTTTCTGTTGTTATAACATCATACCTGAGATTGGCTAACTTATAAAGAGTAGAAGTTTATTTGGTTCATTGTTCCGAGAAGTCCAAAAGCATGTCACTGGTGTCCGCTTGTCACCTGCTCAGGGCCTTCTTGCTGCATAACAGATAGGACATTACATGGGGAGAGAGAGCAAGCACACTCCTTACAAAATCACTAATGCCATCCTGGGACCCCAAACTCATTACCTCATCCCCTCTTCCAAATACCATTCATGTATAAACTTGGGGATTAAGTTTCAAAACTTTTGGGGGACACATGTAAACCATAGCAGTCAGGAGTGACCTGCCTCTGTTCCACAGTAGCACTGCCCTGCTCCACAGCATTCTCCACCACCTTGTATCAACAAGTTCCAAGTCCTAGGCAGGAGTAGCTGTTGCCTGAGCCTGAGTCCCTGCTCCTACCCTGGCTTCCAGCTCACAAAGAGGGAGGAATCCGCTCATCTGGCTTCTGTGGTGGGAGATAAGGCACAGTCACGGCCTTCTTAACTAGTAATGTGGAGACTCACATTACTCACCCTACCCCATCCTCCTATCTCAGGGTTAGACGCTGGGCATTCCCAAAGAATATGAGCAAATTTCTACTATAATTAGGCAAGAACAACATGGATTTGAACTCAGATCTGCCTGATTCCCAGGCTGGAAGAAGAGATAAGAGGTCATCCCTAACCATTGCTGTACACTTCAGCCTCCTACAGACTTCAAAACTAACAGCCTATGTCACTTATGAAGGACACTCATAAAGTAATAATAAAGTACAACACAATAACAACACAAAATTTTTGACTTATCATGTACCAGAACCTATGCCATTTGTCACATGTATTATCTCATTTAATCCTCACAACATTGCCCTGAATTATAAATGGATATAAGCCTATTAACATATCTTCCTCCTGTTAGACTGTGTTTCTTGAGGCTGGGGAATGTCTCTTACCAATCGCTCTATCCCAGCAACACTACCATGGAGCTTGATGTATAGAAAATTCTCAATGCAACCATAATGAATTGCTATATTTAACTCTTAGCTCATCTTTGTTTCCCAAACCAGTCTTCCCTCCTTAATTTTCTTGTAAATTATCAAAGAGTTTGTTTTAATCTAGTTGTTCCATAGGGGATTGTGGATATTAATGCTGGAAAGTTTTGTGTTTGAAGCCTGCTCCACCAAATGCTTGTGGAAGGATCTTGGGCAGGTTTCAGATAAGATTGTCTGTGGGTATCTGTTATTGTTCTTCTTTACTCACTCCCAAGAGTAGTAATATTGCAGACAAGAATATTTAAGAACCACATATAAAAGTCTGTAGATCAAGACACCGATAGAATGTTTCCTTTGTGAAAGACAATTTAGTGGAGAGCATAATAAGATAGGCAATTGGTGAGATCCTAGACTCTGAGCCAGGTTGATCTGAGCTCAAATTCTAATTCTCCCACATAGTAGCTCCATGACCTTAGGGGAAATTATGTAAATTTTCTGGCCTTTGGTTTTTATCTTTAAAATGGTAACATAGAGCTTTTATAATGAGAGCATATAGGTGTTCATTATATGTGAGTCACTGCTGTACTTAATGCTATAAACTCAGAAAGAAAAGGTGGTAAGAATTGTGTCAAAAGGCCAACAGTGTTCTCTCTGAGTATGGGAAGGTGATGCTACTTTTTTTTTTAATCTTCTATATTGAGGACTATTTATCATTTTAAAAGATGGTTTTATAGTCAAACCTCTTTCCAATCAATTCTACTTCTGGGAAACTATTCTAAGAAAAAAAATGCTAAAATGTGGGGGAAAAAACTTTAGGGATCAGAGTTCATTGTGAAAATTGTGCAGTATTGAAACTTAAATGTGCCACAAGTGTGGAAATGGTTGAATGAATTATGGGGGATTCATACAAATATGGCTAATGTGACATTACAGCACCATTACAATGGTAGTTACAAAGACTTTAGTAACAAAGAAAATGTTTATGTTGTGATGGCAAATGAAAAAGGGATCCATGTATAAGTTCAAGGTCAGAAGTAACTTGCCTGGCCAGGAGGGTGAGCATCAGTGGTCTCTCTCTTTACAGCGGAAAGGCTGATTAGTGTCCAGGCATCACTGCTCTTATGGGAATCTTGGATCAGAGGGGACATTGCTTTGCAAGCTCCTTCCCACTAAGGACACAGGGTAGGAAGAATACAGTCCATGCTGGAAGAGACTCTTAACAAAGCTTGTGGTCCAACACTCCTCCATTTTTAGACCTCAAGAGAACAAGGGACTTGCCTGGAGCCACTCAGTAAGCCAGCAGCAGAGCAGGAGACCAGAATTCAGTGATCTTCCCTCTGCATACCATAGGGCATTATCCCACACTCATCAAGGGCCGGCCAGGGAGGTAGAGAGGGTAGGAAGGACTCTTATGAGAACCTTAAATGGAGCCAAAGGATGATTCTGGAAATTTCCACATTATTATTGAGGCAGCAGCAGCACTATGATAAGGGAATACGGTTCTTTCAGTCCTCATGGGGGTATTGAGGGAAGAGGTATCTGTAAGGAAGAGCCTGGTATCCTGGGAAGAAGTTACCCTTAGCTCCAAATACACACATGTGACCACTTGCCAGTGTCCAGTAAGAGAAGGGAAAGAATATAAACATACATGTCACCTGTGTACTGAAATCCAAATCCAAGTGTTCTGGGAATCTGGGAGTCTTTGGCTTTCTGCAGTATGCTTTGTCTCATAAAGTAGGGAGCTAGAGGAAAAGTGAAGGCCCTGTTTCCTTTGCCTTATCCCACAAGAGCTGTGTAGATGTTGAGACTCTAGGGCCAGTGGCAGCCTGTGCTCTCCTGGCACAGCTATGACCTGACACCCTGCAGGGGCTCCATTCAAGTGAGGGAGGAGGTGAGAGGAGAGCAGAAAGCCCGAAGTTTAGATTTTACCCTTTAGGATTTACCATTTCTTTGAAACCAGAGATGTGAGGGAGAAGACAACCTGGGTGAAACCCAGAGGCTCTTGGAATCCAAAATTGCGCCCTGGATGGAGAGTTTAGATGACCTTGTTTTAACCCCAACTCTAATACCTGCTATAGAGGAAAGGATCTAGGCTAGAGGGCTGGATACTTAAACGCTAATTCCAAAAGGAATACACAACTGCTGTGTGTGTCAGAATCCATGGAAAGGGCTTAACCTGGTGCCTGGCGCATAGCAAGTGATGCTAAATGGTAGCTGTTACGTAAAGGGTTGTGGGCTCAAGAAATGTGCTCAGACTGATGGGCACCAACCCTGTGCATCACTGGTTTACTCGAGCACACTAAAACCTCTCTGTGCTTCAGTTTCCACATCTGCCAAATGAACTGCCCTTATGAGGTAATGATTAGCTTTCATAAAGTACTGTAGTACTTAATAAATAGTTCTTTGGTAAAGTAATACTAATAAATGACCCCTTGGTTATGTTCCCTTGATGGTGCTGGTAGACCATGGTGCATTGCAACTTGTCATGAGGACTTGTGCTTATATACTGCATTTAACAGGGAGCCTTCTGAGCAGGGACATGATGTGACCGGTTTCAAGAGGATCTCCCTTGCCATTGTGTAGAAAATGGGAGCACCAGAGGTGGGGTAGAAGGAAGCCAAGTTCAAGGTGATATCAGTAGAAGTGCTAAAAGGATGTTGGTATATTCTGAAGGTAGAGATCATGGATTAGCAGTAGGTATGAGAGGAAAAGGAACAATGTGGACACCAGTAGTCTTATCTGAGCATTTCTTTCCCACACATGTATGGGTTGTGTGTTGGTCACTGAAGTGAGACTGCTCCACAGAAATTTTTGAAGCTTTCCATAACTGGCTTCTTCTATGAAGTAGGAGTTATAATAGTAGCAACCTCATAAGGTTGTTGATAGTACTGAAAGAATTAATACAAGTAAAGTACTTAAAAACTGGAAAACAATTCTAGGTAAGTGGCATAACTATTGCTCCCACTCCTAACTATTTCGCATGTGAGAAAAGGCATGTCCTAGCTGTACTGACCCTTACTTTGGCTATTGTCTAGGTGCTCTCTGATGGGGTTTGACCTGAATCGTCACTGGCTGGACCCTTCTCCATGGGCCCACCCGACCCTGCATGGAGTGAAACAGCTCATTGTCGAGATGTACAATGACCCAGTGAGTAACTGACTGCTCTCAGCAGCTGCTGACCTTATAGTAATCTGAGGGAAAGGGAAGTGTATTGGGAATGTCCACTAGGAGCTTCCAACCCAGGAAGGACTGGGTCTGCTCTTCTCTGAATTTGGCAGAACCAAGTACCTTCTCCCAATCCCTTCATGTCCCTCACCCCTCACAAATATTTGATTTGATTATGGTGGTCTTGTGGAACAAAGAAACTATTTTGGAAAATGTCCATATTTGGGAGTGGCACCTTGATTACAAGCTAAAGGAATGCAACTTGAACTACTGTAAGCAAAATAGTGAATTTATTAGAAGTGTACCAGTGTATGTCAAGTGTATGTCATATGACTGAAGACTGTAGACTGGCCTCATCCACACAAGGGAGAATGATTGCCAAGTGTCACATCCAGTGGCTTTGGTTCCCACCTTTACAGAGACTTCCTTTTATTTTCCAGTTCCAGTTCCTAAAGGACTGTGATTAGCCTGGCTCAGAGGACATGTTCACCTCCAGGCAAGGCAACTCTGGCCCTAGAAGCAAATATATGTTAAGACAGGACAGTTTCATGGGACCCATATGGATGAACTTGGGGCACAGGGCAGTACTTGTTCCCAGAGAAGAGGGCCTACTATTCCAGGACAAAGGGGAACCAGGTATCAGAACAAAGCTGTCCACACCAAGCTTGCTCATGGGGGCAAATTCTTTTCTGTAAGAAATAGAAGACAGTGGGGTTTCATAGCTTAGAAAAGGGAGGCACGCCACAATCATTCTGTCTCTTAAGACCTGTCAGAGTGCGTGGACAGATCATGTTTTCAGATGGTGGATATAAGAAGAGGGAGGGTCTACAGAGAAACAGAGCTTTTTACCTTTCCTGAGGATGGAATGGGCATATGAGCTATGAGCTTTGCCTTACTCAAAGTGTTCAACTTGGAGCTAAATGATATTCTGTTAAAACTGGTGCATAGAGAAGACTCAATTGTTTGGAAGACATTCTAGTGAAATTACATCTGAGTCACTTCCAACTATGATGACTATGATTTAATTACACCTTACCTCCTATCAGGTGATAGACGGTGTTGGCTAAAACAGAAAAATCCCCAGAGATTAGGTGCTTCAGAGGTTCACCCATGTAACCTATTACTTTTGTTGATGATGCCAAAAATCTATTCTGAGTGAAAGGGAAACACATATAGTGCTCAGACAAAAATGTGTGCTTAAAAATAAACTCAGACGTTAGAAAAAGGATCAAGCAAAAAGTTCAGTTATCAGAAGCAACATAGCTGCCCTGATTATTAATAGCCACTTTCTTGATTGCGGATGTGAATTTTGCTTTCCTGGTTCCTTTAGGACCCACCTTCTGTGTCAGAGCTTGCATGGCCACAGCTCTAGTATATTGGCTTCCTTCTCCTGAGTCATCAACTAGAAGTTACTGATTTGCTCACAAACAAATGGGCATTTGTCCATGTTGCAAAACAGATCAGTAAAACTGAGTTACAGAGATGTTAGGAAATTCTTTATGGCATGGATAGATCGACTATGAGCTTTTTGAATCCTAATAAAACACTTTGGAAGCTGGGCTAGTTTTATAAACTATTTTCTTCCTGAAACTCCGCAACTTTTTGCCTCAAGTACAATCAAGTACATAGAGCTCTAACATAGGAGTCTAGATGACCTGGAACAGGGTCCCGACTCCCTCAGTCTCTTCCTTGCTCTCAAAATTACTTGGGGGCAAGAGGGAGGCTCAAAACAGCACCCTTTTATATCTCATAGTTAGTTTTCTGGAATGTGCGTCGTCTGTTGAGGGCCTTGGAAGGCTGCGGTCTGTGATCTCGTCTGAGGCCTGATCCTTGCCAGGTCTTCTACTTCAGTCTTTCCTTCCTTCTTTTCACAAACACTCAGTTACCACATTTCTGCATACCATGCACTGCAGTTCAGTTCTAGTAGTGAAGGAACTCTAACATTTGTAATATAATGGGAAAATAGACATTAAACAAGTAAATACTGAAAATAATAGATTAACAAGGCGTATCAGGGATTATTTTGAAAAAACACAGTGTGACATAAGCAGAATGTTCATGAGCCTTCCTGGGACAGTTCTAGTTGATACCAGTCATCCCGGAGTATTTTTTAGTAGTACCTCTTTCAATCTTAAAATAAAAGTTCTGGTTTGGAAGATAAATTATGTGTTGTTTGGTGTGTAGTGGACCCTTAACAAACACTCTCTGGATCTGATTCAAATTCACATTTGACTTCAGGCGTCCCTATGCCCAGCTGCAAGCACTGTGGCGCCCCGAGGTATATGCCTTAGAAGTACTGTGTGCCTCTGCTGACCTTCAGTGCCACATATATCGCTACGGTGCCTCAACCTTGAGCTATCTGAACTGCCAGGACAGCTCTGGGCTTGTTTCTAAATACACACAATCTCACTCCTTCTGTCCTGGTGGCCTTCTGCCCACAGAGTCAACAAGCAGAAAATCAGCAGGACCCTGTAAACTCGAGTGCATCCCACTCCACTGGGGCCAGAGGTGGCTGTTGGTGCACTAGCACAGCCTGGTGGAGAAGGACTTTAGAGACAGGTTTTCTAGGTGCATTTATGGAGGGAGGCACAGGGT
Organism: Aplodontia rufa; assembly: GCA_004027875.1. NCBI lineage: Eukaryota > Metazoa > Chordata > Mammalia > Rodentia > Aplodontiidae > Aplodontia > Aplodontia rufa. The sequence goes on from PVKS010022955.1 coordinate 11,729, forward strand.
GTGGGAGCCCAACCCACGAGGCAGCACCTGAGCTGATACACAAGGGATGCTCAGGGCAGGGAGAATGTTCCAGGCAGAGGAAATGGCATGTGCATCTGCCTCGAGAAGGAGGTATATTATGGAAACTGGAAGCTGTTCCATGTGTCTAGTCCTGAAGGAAGACAGAAGGACAAAGAGAGACCTATGATTCAGGGAGCAATTTGAACTTTATTTTCATGGGACTAGAGATCTAATGACAAATTTTAGTAGGAAAATGAGAGAATCAGGTTTTCAGAAAAAAGTCCTCTGATGCCCAGAGAAGGATGGATACAGAGGGATACTGGCTAGATGTGGGGAGACCATTTGAGTCTATTGCTATTAAGTTGAAGAAGAGCATGAAAGTCTAGAAATGTCAAGGGGTGAGCCTGGGGACTATGGCCCATGACAGAAGGAGTTTTCGTGGTGCCCATGGTTTCCACCTGGGCTGCAGAGTGGATATGGTGCCCTTACTGAGCTGGGAACTCAAGAACAGTATGTGTATGTGTAGGGCCAGTTGCATCAATCACGACTAGGTGGACTCAGGTTGAGGTTGAGTGGAAGAGGAATGTCCACTGTGTGCTGTAAATCTCCAGCAAGGAGCCCTTCTGTGAGATGGCTTGAGTTAGTGATGACCTTCACTTCCAAGGCTGCTTACCTAGCACTATGCTCCCTAAACCTTTAACCCCAATTGGGGACGTTTCATGTTCCACTTCCACGAGCGCCCCTGCTGGACAATACGGCTCTTATTTCCAGTTGTAATTGATTTCCCTTCTCCCTCAAGGGGCAGAGTCTGGCTAATTTTTCTCTGTGTCCCGTGTGCCCAGTGAGAATCTGAGTCTAAGTAAGTACTCAGCATAAATGTTGAGAAATTGATGAAGCAAGCCTGGAGTCTCTGTGACTTGGTTTAAAAGATTTTCCTGAAGAAGAGGAGCCACTGGAGCACAGACCTGTCCCCTACCTCACCTGCCCTTTATGTCACCCACTGCCACCATCATTGTGCCCTCCTTGAATTAGTGCTCTAGTCTTGTGATAGAAACTCTCTCCTGGGTTCACTTTCCATCTGCTGAGATTGTCCAAAACTCCCAGGTTGAACCCAAGCTGACATCACCCACTCTGTTTCCATGACGCAGGTGTCACCATTCTCATGGTGCATGTTTCTGATCATCTTCACTGACTTGCTCCACTCCTGGACTTTGTGCCCTACTCCATGGCCACCAAAGGTTCCCCCAGGACCCAGGGCCATTGTCTTTCAAGTCCCCAGTCTGTGTCTACAATCCAACCACTTCTTGTGTGAGGAGAGCTGAGCTTCTTCAAAATCCTTAGCAGTGGTGAAGACTTGGGGAGCCAGCTCCACCTCTGCTGTACTTCTAGCCCTCTCCTGCCCACTCTGATTTTTAGGTCTGAGGGCACTACCTTTTTTCTAGGTAATCAGTATCAGAAATGACATCATCTTATCATCTTTCAGGACATCATCCCTTACCTGCAGGAGTTCCACTTTATCCTAGCACACATGTTGCAGCATGTTACACAATCAGCCACACAATCAGGGTCACTCATGTAAGGCCACACACAGGGCCCTCCTTTCACACTTATATCCAGTTCTGATCTTAAAGAGCTAAGTTAAATTGGGTATGGGCTCCCTAGGACTATCTGTGTGCAGTTCTATAAGCATCTATGTACCTGTGAGGTTTGCCTAGGGAAGTGTTTGTTAGTGAAGCTAAATTTAAAGAGCAGCATTTGCTTTAAAACACAGTACACATTCTCCAGTGTCACCATGAGGAAGACTCTTGGGTAACCTCTGGGATTACAGAGATTAGTGGGGCAGGGCGTCAGGCCAGCAGGAATGCACAATCTGTTGGGAAAGGCTATACCTTATGCAATGTTAATCTAAGGGCAGCCAGAAAAAGGTGCCTTTTCTTTTTTTATGAGAGAGGGACAATGACAGAGAAGGGGGGGAGAAAGAGAGAGTGAATCAATTTTATTTAGTTTTCATGTGGTTTTCCTTGCTCTGACACTTCACTATGTATGTCGTTCTGGGGTTCAAACCCACATACCTGTGCATGCCAGGCAAGGGAGTAACTACTGAGCCACTGCTGCAGCCCCCAAACGGTGCTATTTTAAAGAAAACACAATGCTTTGGAATCAGGAGACTGGCAGAGATCTATCCAATTAGGGCTGATGGAGGGGAGATAGCCACAGAAGCATTGATGAAGAATTTGCATTTCAACTGGGCCTTTCAGAATGAGTAGTACTTCCTTGGGTATCTGTGGTTTGGAAAGGAGGGAGGTTGCAGGGAAGGGGGAGTCTGCATTGCAGGTAAAGCAGAGCAAGGGAATGGAGGTGGGTGACCTCAGCCACTGAGGCTGCTTTGCAGGATTTATATTAGGGAGTTGTGATGGGCTGGCTAAGGAAGCTCATGGATGGGTTTGCACACTGGGCCAAAGATGCAAAATCAAAGCCTCAGGCACACTTTTAAATTGATTCTAATTGGTGTTTTAGTCAGCTTTTTCATTGCTGTGACTAAAAGACCTGATAAGAACAATTTTAGGAGGAAAAGTTTATTTAGGGGTTCACAGTTTCAGAGTTCTCTGTCCATAGAAGGCCAGTTCCATTCCTCGGGGCTTGAGGTGAGACTGAACACTGGAGGAAGGCATGGCTCCAGGGAGCAGAGAGAGGAACTCCACACTAGATACAAAGTCAATACCCCAAAGGCACGACCCCAGTGACCCACCTTCTCCAGCCACACCCTACCAGCCTACAGTTGCCAGTTAATCCCTATCAGTTAATCCCTATTTAAAAAAAAAAAACCCAAGGCAATGGAAAGAAACACCACTTGTCAGGAACATCCCAGAATATACCCTCAGTCTTGAGAATCAGAGTAGTCAGTAGGGAGCCCTCAAGACAGTGGAGGGAGAGGGGGGTGGAGAGAGAGAGAGATCAATGAATTCTATTTCCAACCATTCAGTTCCTCAGCCTCAAAACTCTGGAGTCATTCTAAAATTTAAACTCAACTGGGTTTCCCTCTCCTGCTTTAAAACCTTTCAGCAACATCCTGTTACTTGTGGGACAAAGGTTGACATCAGTGTTGTATTCATTTCTGTGCCCCCAAGACCTAGCAGAGAACATGGCACTATAGAAAATGTTATGTTGAGTGATAAGAGAGCAGATAAATAAAGAATATATGCTTCAGGAAATCACCAAGGCTGCAGGGGGCCTAAAGGGAGGTGAGAGACCAAGCAGGAAGAGAGAGTAGACAGGAAGGACTGTGAGATCTGGTCCAGAGGGCAAGGACTACCACTAAGAATGCCAGGATCTTACTAGGGAGGGAAATGGGTTTCCCCCACACCTTTCATTTACCTCCCAGAGTCACTCACAATCCAAGGTTGATTTTTTGAGAGAAACCTCTCAAAAAACCTCTCTGCTCTAAGGTGATTTTTCCCCCTTTTCCTGGAGGAGCAGGGCCCTCCTCAGCCGCTGCCTGTGTTGCTATAACAACTTGGCTGCAGCTCTTTTAGACAGATCCGTTTCCTTAAATCATTTAAGGAAAATTAGCTGCCATAACAACATGGAGCAGCTTTTAAAATAGAGCAACACAGGGCTGGCTGATTTTTTTTCCCCTCTCCCTTCTTTGCCTCCTGTAGTCTTCAAGATAAGCTGCTGTCTTTCTGTCAAATAAATAAATAAATTATAACACATTTACTTGACAAACAGTGCAATCACTGACATGGTCAAATACACACAAAACCGGAACTCATGCACATCAGCCCACAAAACACACACACACACACACACACACAATATAGAAGAGACATGCAGAAAATACATGCATTCACATACATAGGACAGAAAGTACATGTACATTAAATGTAAATCATGATAAATAATAACACACACATGGACAAGTATACAGTTATACATAATTATGCAAATGATGTACACACAAACACACAGCCAGCCACAGTTCCGCCAGTCAATTAAATGGAAGGAAACGTTCCACAAGGTCTGTACCCTAGAGTGAGCAGGGGTTTCACTGCGTCGTTGACCTAGAAGGCTCTGAGGTGGCAGTTCCTCCCTAGAACTCAGAAGCACCTGCATGTTCACACCTGCCCGTGTTTTTGCTTGGCTGGAAGGAAGCCTTGCTGTGGAAGGGAGGCTGGGGGTGAAGTTTGAGGGAGCCTCCTTTCCACGTAGAGGTAAACTAGAAGAGCAGAAGGCTGCGGCCATGGCATTTGGGATGGGATAATTCTTGTCCCATATGGCAGCATGTGCTTCACCCCACCCCAAGCCCTGTGAAGAGGCAACACCCACCCCCTTTGCAAACCATACACCTGAGGCATTGGTACACTGTCTCACCAGGGCCTCAGGAACTCTGGAGACTGGACCATGGGTCTCCAAACCTTTGTTCCAGATCCATGTCTATGACTTCATTATCCCTGAGATTTCCTGTGGGAACCAGCTTAAACTATGTGGGCATTTTTGAGTGGCATCAAGAAGGACTGGGGACACCAACTCCTCACCCACGGTGACTGGAACCACTTATCGACTTTGTGCTTCTAGGCATTTCTTTCCCCTGCTCTGAGCCTCTAATTTGTCCCCTATCTATACACTTTTGGGGTTGAGTGATGATCTCCAATGAGTCCTTCTGGCTCCAAAGTCTGTGTCGTTCTGGAGTTGTCTATTGACTCTAGTGTGTGGTCTACTGATGGGCAGGGCTTGTCTTTTTTTTTTTTTTTTTTTTTTTTTTTGCTGCTGTGGCCAAAAAGATCCAAGGAGAACAATTAGAGGAGGAAAAGTTTATTCAGGGAACCACACTTCAGAGATCTTAGTCCATAGATGGCCAACTCCATTCTTTGCAGCTCAAGGTGAGGCAGAATATCATGGCAGAAGAGCACGGAGGAGGAAAGCAGCTGGGAACAGGACAATCAAGAAGCAGAGAAAGAGAGAGAGAGAGGGAGGGTCTCCACTGCCAGGTACAAAATATATACCCAACAGGCACACCCCTAATGACCCACATCCCCCAGCCACACCCTGCCCGCCTTCAGCCACCACCCGGTTGATCCCATCAGGGCATTAATTAGTTGATTGGGCTAAGGCTGTCATAACCTAATCATTTCATCTCTAAGCCTTCTTACATTGTCTCATGCATGAGCTTTTGGAGGACACCTCACATCCAAACCATAACAGGCAGGATTTCCACAAGGCACAGCAGTCCTGTGCTGCCAGGGAGGGTCAGCACAACTGAATGACTGTGAAAGAGCTTGGCAAAGCAAGACTCTCCACAGTTGTCAGTTTCACAAGCCTCAGTGCACCCATGTGCTAAAAGGGAAGATTAGGCCCTGGTCTGCCTGCGTCATCCAGATTGAACATATGTGTGCGAATATAAAGCTATTCCCAAAGGAGAGATCATCACTCTGGGGCAGGGTGAACAGGTATGTATTGTTAAGATGTCCAGAGAGCAGCCAGCTGCTGGGGGTTTCTTGTGGTGTAGACAGATGCACCTCATCACGAGCATGAATGGCACACTGTAACCTGCTCAAATATGTCTCCACGTCTACAATGTGGCCCAGAACATCAGTCCACAGCACTAACGGAAAGCATTCAATATGGGAATAAAGACTTGAAATGAATGTAATATTGTGCAGGAGACTCTGAGAACATAGGGTGCTCTGGGTTCATGAAACTTTTATGTTTTTTCCCACAACAGTTTGAGATGGTTTATGAAACTTTAAGGAATTTTAAGAGAAAATATTATTTTTCTAAAGGGTAACTTCTCCCATCATGATAAAAGACAGGGTATTTCTAACTCCTTAGATTATAACTGACTCTCTGGCATAAAGCAGGGAGGAAGGATGGCTCTATAGCTTCAGAATAATATTCCTGTCAAGTTGGTGGTTCCCTTCAATTTCTCTCACATCTTTTCATACTGAAAGATTCTGGGTACCTCTTATCTACTGACTAGATATATATTGCTCTAATTGCATTGTGTCAACAAAGTTTCTAGAAGGTTCTCTTAGAGTCTCTATGTCCCAGTTCTCCTATCTGTTATTTGGAAATGGCAATGCCCACCTCCTGTGATTTCTGTAAGGATTAGATACTATGCTTATAAATAACCTTTAGTAGTAGGTATATGAGAAATGGAGCTGGTGTTGTCTAGCTAAGTGTTCACTACTTTGTCCCCACAGCTGTAGCCCCTGTACTCCACCACAGATTGTGGATCCCTTGAGGGCTTTGACTTTGCCATAGTCATTTCTGTATCCCCAATACCCAACATAGAGTGAAGCCCTCAACAGAGTTGGGAGGGAGGGAAAAGACAGGCAGGCAGCCAGAAAGCACTCACCACAACCTGGGGACTAGCACCTGAACAAGGTTCTGAAAATGGGTGGGAATTTGATATTTATTGAGAAGCGAAAGTGTTCTAAGCCAAGTGATACTCTCAAAATTCTCATTATTCTTCAGATCTCTTCCAAGATTTCCCTGTTTGACCCATAGAGAGCCCTCAATTCTTTGTTCTTCTGTAATTATAAGAGTCTACTTCTTTCATCTAGTGGCTTATTTCATAAACATTAATAAAGAGCAGTCTATGGGTTGGTGCTGTAGCACCATATCCTCTGCCTAGGGGCTCCTTTTTCTGAGCTACATTGCAAAACCCTCTAACACAGTTTTTACTTTGCTTCCCTGCTTCTCTGGACAGGGCCAGGAAGCTCAGTGAGTACCTCTTAAGAAGTACATTGATCAAAATGAATTCTCTCAAGCTGGGGATATAGCTCAGTGGCAGGGTTTGCCTAGCATGCGTGAGGCCCTGGGTTTGATCCCCAGTACAAAATATACATATATGCATTCTCCAGAAGGGTAGTTGCCGCCCACATAGCTGGATACACTTCTTGGTTAAAGTGTAAATCATTTCGTGTTTTAGCAACAGTGTGTCTGTCTGCTCCTTCAGTTTGAGCTTCTCAGAGATGGAAGGTGTGTCTTTTCCATCTTTTTTTTTTTTTCCATCAGTTGGCAGAGGCCAACACTTAGCAGACACTCAGTGCAGGCTTGGGAAATCTTGACAGCTCCCACATCTGCCCCATCATCTCCCAGCAAGACAGCCCTGAGACATCCCAGAGAAACCCACTGCAGTCTCAACCTTCCAACTTCCAGTTTCCACATTTCTCTCACTGCATTTAATTCCCATGGACTCATTGTGCTTCCTTCCTTTTTCACTCCTGCTGCTCTGCTGTCCAGCCATGCAGGATCTCCTTCACAAACCCACAGATTCTAAAGTTCTCTTCACTCTCTCTCTTTCTGCTACCAGTGTCTATTCAATTTACCTTATCTTCTAAGTTAGACCAAGCTTGCTTCCCCTATCCCATGGCCATCCACTTGTCCAGGCCACAGTGGCCTGAAACGAGTCTCTGTGGACAGCTTGACACCCCTGGAATAACCTCTTGTCAGTTACCCAACTTCTCCAGTTTCCCTCCAGGTGAGCTCTTCCAATTAACCCACCCATCCACTTTTCACTTCTCTTGCATCCTCCTCCCCTGCCATGCCCCTGGTCTGAGCGTATCCCTCAGCAGGGACTCAGCTGAGCAGGTCTGTAAGAGAGTACAGGTTACATTTTATGGTATTTTGTGTTCAACATGCGTGGAACTTTTTTGAGAGTTATTTTTGGTTGTTGCTGTTGGGAGGCTCTGGAGCCCAGGATGAATTCATGCTGGTACATCAAATAGCATATTGCATTTCAGAAACTGGCCTTAGCCATGGGAAATCAAGTAAGCCAGATGCCTAATTAGTCCATTATTTACCGTGGTGGAGAGAGCTGAATTCTGATGAAAGGACCAGACTAATCACTGCTTCTAGCAACAACTGAACTGTTTAACCTTTTATCAGGAAATTGCCCCCATCCTCCTGAAGTATCCTCCCAAGCCCCGAACTGGTCCCAGGTGTCTGGCTGTGAGAGTCTTATCAGCCTGAGTGCAGCCTGAACTTCTGGCCAATGAGCCTTGGTTCCCTCCCTCTCTGCAAGTCATTGCAGGCTTTATGGCCTGCTTTACCTCAAGGCTGTTAAAGTACCTTCCCTATCATCTTCAAAAGAAAAACTCCATTCATCCATCCGTCCAACCAACACTTCCTGAGCCCAAGCTCAGAAATATCAGAACATACAGATGACTAGGAAATGGGCCTGCCCCCTCGAGGAGCTGATGATCTAATTAAAGCAGTGGTTTTCAAACTGTTTTCGGAAAAATTGTAAAGAATCCAAGGAAACTCCTCACATGGGACTTCTTTCCATTGTTATAAAGCAGTATAATTTTGTGGCTTAGAGTTCAGGCTTGGGACTGAGTATAAATTTCAATTCACTGCTCAACAGCTTAGCTACCTTGGGCAGGTCCCTGAGCTGTCCTAAGCTTCCCCTTCGTGGCTTGTAGGCAGTGGTCATGAGGATTAAATGAGGTGATGTATGCAAGTTGGTTAAGGCTCTATGCCACACACATGTTCTCCAAAAATGCTAACTATTGCCAGGCACAGTGGTGCATGCCTGTAATCCCAGCAACTGGGGAAACTGAGGCAGGAGACTCTATCTCAAAACAAAAAGATAAAACTGGCTAGGGGTATGGCTCAGTGGTTAAGTGCCCCTGGTTTCAATCCCTGGTACCAAAACAAAAATAAAAACAAAACAAAAAAAAAAACAAAGCAAAAAACAAAAAAAGTTAAAAGTTAACTATTATTTAGTGTAAGGAATGCATTTGAGTAAAGGGTTCCTTGGGCATATGAAGCTTGCAAACATCTGGTCTGGGGCTCTGATGATTGCCGCCCACAGTGGTGTTATGATGGAAAAGGGCTTTGAGTGCCCTGTGGGAAAAGCAGGGTCATCTGACCTGGATGTAGGGTCAGGCAATGCTGATTGGGGGAACTGAGACTAAAGAAATAAACTGATGTGAATAAGGATTTAGCCAAAGGCTTATGAGTTTTGTTATTTTGGGTTTTATTTAGAGAGAGGGACAGAGAAAGAAGAAAATGAAAAAATCAATTTATTTTTTCAACTGGTGTTTGTTTCTCCAACACTTAGTTGTGTATGTGGTGCTGGGGTTCAAACCTGGGTCCTTATGTATGCCATTCAAGCACTTAACCACTGAGTCACTATTCCAGCCCCCTGACATGAGTTTTAAAGGAAGAGTATGAACTGTTTAGAGAAATCCTGTGGGGGGGGGGCATTTTAGGCAGAGGGAGTGGTATGTGAAGATGCAGGTATTAGGCAGGTGAATATACTCAGGAAACTGCAAGGAATTTAGTTTGATAGACTGGGGCTAGCAGGAGGGTGATAAGGTTGGGTGATAAGCAGCTGATGAACAGCCTTTGGCCTAACCCAGGAAGTTTGGATTTGACCCTGAAAACCAACGACTCTTCACATAGCAGAAAGAATTCAAAAGAGAAAACATGCTACTGAGTTCCTCAGCTTTAAAATATATTGTTGTATTGGTAGCTTGCACTAGTAATTGCAGGTCTAGAAACCCAAACTAAAAAAATAATCTAAAGTATGAATAAGGATTTATGCAAAAAAGAAAGAAGTTCACAGAATCATTATTTATAAACAGTGGAAAAACTGAGAAAAGTCTAAATGCTTAACAGTAGGAAACTGATTAAGTGAATCATGATACATTCATATAATGGAGGTTTATGACAAGATTATAATACTGTGAAAATGCTTATGCTGTAATTTTAAGTGAAAAGAAGCGGAGGACAAAGTTGCATATGTATTATTTGTAAAGACATATTTAACAACCAGGTTTAAAACATACACAAAAAAGAATGAATGCAAACTAGATGTGAGAGGTGGTATTTCTAAGCACTAAGGTGTATTTCTTTTCTTTGCTTTTTATATTTTCCAACAATTTTCCACAAGTATACGCTAACTTTATAAGTAGAAAACAATTGTGGAAGGAGGAGGGGATCTGGCCACCCTGATATGAGGAGGGGCCTTATTATATAAAATAGAAACACTCTCAGTTGCTTGGTTCTAGGTCAATCCCTCGAAGAAGAGCCTCATGAAGCCAGCCCAACCCATATTTCAGAAGAGAACTGGAATCAATATCCATCCATCCACCCCATTATCACCTGTTACAGTTTAGATATGAGGTGTTCATCAAAAGCTCGTGTGTGAGACAATGCGAGAATGTTCAGAGGTGAAACGTGCATTGATCCGCTGATGGGAATTAAGTGGGTGGTAACTGTAAGCTGGTAGGGTGTGATTGGAGGAGGTGGGTCACGGGGCAGGGGGCAGGTATGCCTTTGGTGTTTATACATCATCCCTGGTAAGTGAAGTGTCTCTACTTCCTGGTGCTATGTCCTGAGCTGCTTTTCTCTGCCTCACCCTTCTGCCATGAGGTTCTGCCTCACCTCAAGCCCAGAGCAATGGGGTTGACTTCTGAAACTGTGAGCCCCCTAATAAACTCTTCCTTCTCTAAGATAGTTCTTCCCAGGTTTTTTAGTCATAACCATAAAAAAATACCCCCTTTCTGTTCAAAACTCCTACCCTGAGTGCTTCCTATGAGGAAGTATCTATCATCTATCATCTTCTAGCTGCTCACCGTTTGGAAGCATAATAGGGATTTTTCCATCCCTTCCCTAGAGCATTCCTCAAATTTTGCTCTTCCTTCCTTGTTGGTCCCTTCTTGGTCTGCTTGGAGAACTACTCTGTCAGCCAAAAGTACCAGAGTCTGACTCTTTAATCTCCTAGGAATTAAGAGCAAGGACTCTGGACTCAAAACTTGCCTTCAGCGTCTGATTCTGGCTCCACCTCACCTATAGCAACATCTCCTTAGGAAGGTTTTGTAAGAATTTAAAAAGACGATGCATAAAAAAACATTTAGTATGTGCTGGGTGTGGTGGCACACACTTGCAATTCCAGCAGCTCTGGAGGCCGAGGCAGGAGAATGGCAAACTTAACAAAACCCTGACTCAAATTTTTAAAAATTTTTAAAAAGACTAGGTGTGTAGCTCAATAGTAAAGCACCTGTGGGTTCAGTCATCGGTACCATAAAAACAAAGGAAAGAAAGAGGAAGGACGAGGCATTTAGCACTTATATGGTATGGTGTTTTTAAGAATGTAAGTTTCAAGCACTCAATAAGTTTTAGAATTTTTTAATAAGCTTAAACATAGTAATATATAAAAAGTAATACTTCAATGTTAATTTTACAAAAGAATATTCGGAACACTATCATCACTATCTCTAAACTGCAGCATTTTAAAAATAGCTATAACTCTGATAATTGAAAGATGGTGCAGGTAGGTCTTAAAAATATTCTAGGCTGGGAGCAAGTCCCAGTCTTAGTTGGTCTCCTCTGACATTCCCAATCCCCATCTTTAACAAAGTTTTTCCCTGCACTAATCCCTTTAACAGGATTACAATCAGTCAGTTCCAGGAGCACCTCCCTCTTAGGATTTCCTGCATTGATCAATCCCAATTTACTCTGGATGCATTTTACAGCTTAAGCCTCAGAGAGCAAGCAGGTTTCCTTTCTTTCTAGGTTCTGATATGTCTGCCCAAGTTTGTTGGGGCAATCCACTAGAATCGCTAAAAGCTGACAACACCAAGAACAGTTCTAAAGAGAACATCGTGACTGGTGCCCTCCAGATCCCCCTGGGGTGATTCCAGATAGTAGGTATAGCTTGGGGCCAGGCCTAGCTTGAAGAGGCTCTGGGACAGGGCTTGCTGGAAAGACAAAGCCCAGGAAAGTAGAATTTGTGTGCTGATTGGCAACTAAACCCACTCTATAGAGCCAGCTGCTTTGATGGCTGCACCTAGAGGGCGCATCAAGGCCAAAGCTTGTCTTTAAACTCCTGGCACCACCTGAGCAGACTCAGCAGTGGGGAGAGTAGACTGAGTCAGCCTCCTGGTTACAAAAGGACAGTTTCTTCCTGCTAGAGTCTATTTGTAGACTGTGACCTTGAAATATGCTCCAACTGCCAAGGCAGGTTCTTTCATGCACATCTTTGCTATGAGGCTGGACCTTCTGGCATGGATGGGGTAATGAAAGCAGCTTCTAAGGTCCTTGAAGGGGAAAAGGGGGAGGCACTGATATTCACTGAGCCTCTATTAAGAGCCAGATATTGTTTCCTTTAGTCTCTACATCAGCCTTAGAAAATGGACATCATGGGGCTGGAGCCGTGGCTTGGTGGTTAGGTCATTTGCCTGGCATGTGTGAGGACCTGGGTTTGAACCCCAGCACCACATACACAACAAAGGGAACATGAAAAATGAAATAAAATTGATTCTTTCTCTCTCTCTCTCACTGTCACTCTCTCTCTTAAAAAAAAAAAAGAAAGAAAGAAAGAAAAGGGATATCATTGCCCCCTTTTCTCTGGTTAAGGAAGCTAAGGCTCAAAGTGAATCCCCTTGCTCCAGGCCTAGTGCCTGCTGGTGTACACATTTCTCTTTCCTAGCACACTGATCTCTTGGTGTGCCTGTTTTCCCTGTACTGTGCCCTCCTTGAGGTTCAAAACTCTCACCTCCTTATTATCTTGCACAGAGCATAGTCCTGTACATCAGTAAAATGGCAGTTGGATGAACGTAGCAATGAAAAGCAGTTGGAATCTGCAGGGTCGTAAAACTGGTGGTAGCAGAATCTGAAACAGAGGCCAGATCAGCCTAATTCCAAAGCCGTCACCCCAGTCCAGTGCAGGGTGAGTGTGCTCCCCAGGGCCTCAATTTTTCTTAGGAGTCTCCTGTTTTATCTTTAAAAAACATGTAAATGGCCAATCTAGAAAGAAGGAGTCCTGTTGATTTAGCCTTTTCTTGAGTATGATGATATATTTCTTTTACAAAATATATTTTTTATTTGTTCAACATGTCTTACATATTGGAGGGAATCGTTGTTACATATTCACACATACATAGACATTGACTAAATTAATCCTGATCCTCGTCTAGGATCTGCCCGTCTTCATCCATTCCCTGATCTGATGTCTCCTCTGTAATAGCCCCATGCTATAGATAGAAATGAGCATATACATGTACACTAATTTTTGAAATTTCTGAGCTTCCCTGCCTGCCTTGTGTAGTTTGGCTTCTCATGGGAGGCAAGTGTACCCAGCTGTATGGAGATTGATCTTCGATGTTTCCTCTGTAGCCACAGATGGTCTTCATAGCCTAAGGATGCGCACTCACCAAACTTCTCCTGACTTTGCTCCTTTGACCTTGAATTAATAACTTAATTCTGGCCTTCTGGAGTCTCAGAGCTCACTTTGCCCTGTGTGGAGCCAGAAGGCTTTAGAGCTGCTTAAACCCTTCACAAAGAGCCCTTCAGCCTTGGACAGGGAAATGGCTTGCCCAGGTCACACTTGAGACCATCCTATAGCGCTGGACTCCAGCTCCCCGTGATTTCCCTCAGACTTGGAGTCCATGCCCCAGGCCCTGAGGGTGAATCACCTGCACAGGTCCTGTCATAACTATTTTCACTGATTTGTCATAGAAATGTAGAGTTTTTGGAGCACGTTCTCATTCAAATATCCATTTGAACTTCTGGCCTCATCGTGAGGTAGACATTATTGTTTTGTTTTACAGATGCTAAAACAAATATCCAAAATTCCTAAGTGACTTTCCCAAGAGACAGAGTCAGGGTCCATCTTAATTCTGAATCCAGGAGGCCCAGGGCTTAGTACATGGACTGATGACTCAGAAAGAGAAGAGCAGTAGGCAAGGTGGAAGGTCCTCTGTCACTACCGCCCTCCCCTTTACCTCTGGGACAGAGAGCCCCAACTCAGAGTCCCCTCCCAGAGCACCAGGCCTTTTCCAAAAGTCTCAGAGGGAGCAAAGGATGGAGCAAGGCGGGTGTGGAAGAGACAGAGGATACTGAGGCCCAAGCCATGGTGAGGCCTACCCAAGGGTAAAGGACAGAAGTAGTCAAATCCTGAGGACCGCAGGCTGGAGGGTGGGAGGGTAGGGAAGAAAAAAGGTGGAGAGAAGCCTCTGGGCACATGGCAGTAGCATGGCAGTTGAGACATGGGACATATTGTGCACAAAGTCATGTAGGAAGAGCGTGCTAACAAGCAGGAGGTGGGTCTGGCTGCTGAGAGTCCTCTCGGGGAAAGAAAGAAAAATGACCAGATTCTAAAGGGCCTCCTAATACCAGGCTGAGATCTTTGAGTTTCATCATGTTGGCCAAAGGCAAACACTGGAGGTCTGTGGGCAGGGAAAGGGTAGAGTGACAAGCATTAGCTCTGATTATGCAATCAGCACCAGTGTTTAGACCTCCAAACGGTGACCCCTTTAATCTGACAGTCTGCTTTGGTATAATTTGTTAAAAATGACAAAATGTCTCATTTTGCTGCAGTTCATTTTGACCTTTCTTAATATTAGAAAGTTAATTTCAGAAGGGAAATAAATGTATTAGTGTTGTCACAGTCATAAAAAGATGAATTTTGTACTGTCAAGCTATTACTTTGAATGAATCCGTCATGCTGTGAAATGGTTGCTTTCCAACACTCAGCGTCTTCCCAGCTGCCTCCCTCTTTCCCTCCCTCCCACTACCCCTCCCCTTCTCCTTCCTCCCTTCTCTGCTCTCATCCCTCATTCCTTCCGTCTGCCAGTGCATCTCCTGTGATGTGCTCTGGGGACACAGAGACAAGAAGACAGAGTCTGCTCTAAAGCAACACTCACTCTAGTGGGGATGACAGGAAAAGAACCCAGCCATTGCAGGCGTGTCTAAGAGTCACATGAGAGGAAAGAGCCAAGTGCTGAGCAAGCACACAGAAGGAGCTGTCCCTTCTGCACAGAGAAAGTCCTCTTTAATTCGTAAGCCATGCCCCATAGTATGATTTGGGTTGACTTTTTTTCTTTTCTTTTCTTTTCTTTTTTTTTTTTTTTTAAGAGAGAAGGACAGTGAGAGAGACAGAGAGAATCCATTTTATTTAGTTTTTCATGTGGCTTTAGTTGCTCTGACACTTGTATACATGGTGCTGGGGTTTGAAGCCATGTACTTGTGCATGCCAGGCAAATGCTGTAGCCTCCGAGCCACCGCTCCAGCCCCTGAGCTAAGACTCTTGATAAACAGAAAAGATACTAAGTCTAATTCTGAAGCTTTGGGTTCTGTTCAACCTGTGGTAATTAGAATAGTTATGAGATATTGAGCCCTCACACATCGTTCCACTTAACTCCATCCTTAACAAGTAGGTCTTATTGTTCCCATTTTTTTCAAAAGAGGAAAGTGAGCCTCAGAGAGTTCCAGTAATTTGCCCTATCTGGGTTGTAAATGTTACACACAGAGTTGTCTCCAAAATCCAGGTGGCTTTCAATGTAATCTCTGGCTAGCAATAGAAATTATTATTTAATATAGTCTGTGATATACTATTTATTTTGAACTATATGATGCCTCTTGTACATAGTAGTTGTGTGACCTTGGAAAATCTCATACTTTCCTGGACCTGTTTCTCATTAGTTCAATGAAAAAGATTAGCTCTGACCCCCTGGGGTTGTAGAGAACTCCAAGGACCTGGGGGCATGGTGTAATCCAATGCTTCTCAAACTTTAATTTGCAATAAACACATGGATATCTTGTTAAAATTCAAATTCTGATCAGTAGGTCTATGGTGGAGTTTCTAAGAATCTGCATTTCTGACCAGTTGCCAGGGGTACTGATGTTGCTAGTTTAAAAAAGGAAAATCACCTTTTTTGGTTTGAAACTCCATCCTCAGTGCAATAGTATTAAGAGGTAGGGCCTTTAGGAGGTGATGAGGTCATAAGGGCTTTGCCCTTATGAATGGATTACTGCCCTTGAAAAAGGGCTTGAGGGGACTTGCTAGCTCCTTTTGCCCTTCCATCCCTTCTACTATGTAAGGACACAGCATTCAAGGTGCCATCCTGGAAGCAGAGACTAGGTCTTCACCAGCTGCTGCACCTGTCAGGGCCTTGATCTTGGCCTTCTCAGCTTCCTGCACTATGAGAAATAAATTTCTATTATTTGTAAACCACCCAGTCTCGGGTATTTTTGTTATAGCAACATGAATGAACTAAGATAGACCTCATTTTGAGCAACAAGGGTGTAAGCTAAGGTAGGAACAAACTTTTAGGTCCAAGGTGAATCTACTGAGGATATGGGCTTAAGATTGCTAAAAGAAAAACAAGCAAGAAAACCAATCTTACCCAGATCGTATCAGCAAGTGACTTTCCAGGTACATTTTCTTACCTGAGATTTTCACTGTCTTGGGTTGAAAACCAGTGATTCTCTTAAGAGATTAAAAGGAAGAAAATTGAAAATTGAAGGTTCTGAAGATTTTTTCCCTACCATAATCACATCATTTTTAATTCAAGGTGCAGGTTGATATTTCCCCTATAGCTCAGATTTCTGTCTTGATGGTTATATGAACAACTTTCCTGTGGAACGGTGTCTGTCTCTTCCCTCCCTGCATCTTGGTGTGGATGGGGAATGCAGCTTCTTTTCCGTATTCACCAGCACATTTATAACTTGCTAAAGTGTAATTTTCTAAAGTCCCTGAGAGTTTCCCATGACCCACATGGTTAAGCCTCCCCAGCTCTCATGTCCCAAGATCCAAACTCATTTCTTCTCCTGTGCTTGCAATTTTCACTCTTATGCTAATTGCCTACTTCTTGCCCCACCATCACAACACACACACACACACACACACACACACACACAAAGAAAGAAAGAAAGAAAGAAAGAAAGAAAGAACGAACCTTTTGGCCAACCCTTCTTCACATTGCCACACTGTGGCATTTGTACAAATGTGTGACCTTCACCTCCATACGTGCTCCTCTAATTGGCCGTTACCCCTCCCCATCATTGCCCAGTCCTCAGAATCATATATGGCATCCAGCTTTGTCTCCATGCACTGCTTCCAGGAAGCCTTCTATCATCGTCACAGCCGTATATGTATTATGAGCACTACCGTAGGCCATAAGCTTAGTACATCATTCATTCTAAGAACAACCAAGTTAGGTAGGCGTCATCCTCTTTTGTATATGAACAAAAAGCTAGTTTGGGATTCCAACCTGGAACTATTGAACTCTGAAGTCAATTTCTTCACATGCTTCTTTGCCCCCACCCAGCACTTTATTTGTGATGTTTCTTAGGAAACCCAAAGCACAGGATGAGTTTCTTAGGATTTCGTCAGTGCTTTTGGTTTTAGAGCTACATTTCTCTCCTGATGAGAGGATAAAGTGGTTTTGTTGGGTTAAGAGAGTGAGGTGGATAGAGTGACCTGAAAGACTGCTGGATGTTAAAAGTGGGGAGAAGGCTGCCAAAGAAGTGCTCTTCTTTCTTCCCCCCGCCCCCTCCAGGGCTAGGGATCAAATCCAGGACCCAAGCAAGCTCTCTGCCGCTGAGCTACACCCTGGCCCCCATGCCCACCTTTTTTAATGAATAAACAATAAATCAGCTCTTTAAAGCATGCAGAACACATTACCTCGCTTATCCCATCTGATGCTCACGATAACCTTCATTCGGCAACATTTTGATGGATTCCTATGATTAGCCTCAATACTACTGGGTCCCATTCAAGCCAGTTGGGATTAACGAGTTAGAGGCAATCAAATCATAGAATGTCAGAGCCAGAAGGAAAGTGAGAGATTCTTATTCGGCCTCTTCGTTCTACAAATGAGAAAACTGACGCCAGGAGGAAAATGACTTCCCCAAGGTCACACAGTGATTTGGTGGCAGAGATTCATTTGATATTTATTGTACCTTTTCCCCTTCATATCTTCCATCTCAGAACTAGGTGCTTCTGAGTGATTGTGTTCAGTCAATGTCACACTCCTTCAGGTATCAGAAGCACAAGAAAGAAACTGCAATTCTCTGACTCATCCTGTCTCTCTGTCAACAAGGTGGGATTTTACTAGTTGTTTTTCTCATCAGAGGGTGACCTTGGAAACCTTTGACACATGGTTTTTCTTTTGGCTTATACTTTTCAACCCTTTATTATTTCTTATATATTTAGTACTTAAAATTAAAATGCCTACTAAAACAGCCATTTACCTTGTAGCATGAACTCATAATTATTGCATAATTGGAGGTGAATTTGAGACTAAGAAAAATGAAGAACCTATTTCTGCAAGAAACTGTGCTGTATTAGTTAGCTTTTGCTGTGATAACAAATAATCTCAGTAGTTTGGAAGACTATAATAGCAAATGTTTATTTCATGCCCATGCTACAAGAGGGCTGTGAGCGAGCTGGCCACAGCTCTAGGAATAAGCTCAGCTCATGTATCTCCTCCTCTAGAGCCCAGGCTAAGGTGCTGCCCTGATCCAGCATCTGTTGTTTTCATGGCAGAGGACAGGCACACAATCTCACTTAAAGATTTCACACAGAAATGGCAAATATTGTGACTGCTCACATTGCCTGGACCAAACCACATCCCAAGGCCAAGATCAAACAAAATGACAACAGGAGGTCCCTTTTTAGAACGGGGAGAGAAGAGTCAGCAGCAGTGATCTAATGGACCAAAATTATCTTGTTGCTAAATCAAAATAGAATTTGAGGAAAGTCATTTGCTGTCTTTGGACCCTAATTTCTGATCTTTAAAATGAAATTGGTGGGGCTGGAGCATTGGGTGAGCAGTTTCAGTGCTTGCCTTGCATGAACAGGGATGTGGGTTCGAACCCCAGCACCACACACACAACAAAGTATCGGAACAACAAAAGCCACATGAAAAACTAAATAAAATTGGTTCTCTCTCTCTCTCTCTCTCTCTCTCTCTCCCTCTGTCTCTTTTATAAAGTAAAATAAAATAAAATAAAATAGGCTTAGGCAAGCCCATTAATATGATGGAAAGAATCATATATATCTAAGCTCAAATCCCAGTTGCACCAGAGACTACCTGAGTGATCTCATATAAGTTACTTAACCTCTCTCAATTTCCTCATGCTCTCATATTCAAACTTATAGTTAATAATAATAATAATAATATAATAATAGTATTTAGCATTGAGGTTGTTGCTCAGAGATAGAGCATGTGTTTAGCATTTGTGTGGCCCTGGGTTCAATCCCTAGCACCACATCTCTTAATATTTCTATAATCTCATTTTATTTTAAACCTTAAAATTATAAGAAATAATTGTATCTTTCTTAAAGATACAATTCACTTAAGTTCTGTTAAACTTAAAAATGAATTCAATGCCTTTTTGAATAGAAATATTGATAGTATATCCTTTTATAAAATCACATCGTTTAACCCTCTATTTGGTCATCCAGCTATACTAAAACCTGCTTGTATATTAAAAATCTGTGGAAAGTTGCTAATAGTCTTTGTTTCTGGGCTGTGGGATTTTATATGATTTGTTACAGTTCAGTTTTTTACTGAAACAACGTCCAGGCCCCTGCTCGGAGCCTCTGTAGGGACAGCACCCGGTCTTCCTCCACCTTCATCTAGGTAACTGCAGTGGATCCTGAACTATCCCCATAGACAGCTCTTTTTCAGGGAGACTTCTCTGCACCAGCTATCCCCAGAGCTTAGTTTTTCTTCCCCTGAATTCTCCAAACCCCTTATGTAGGTCTTCAGCACCCACAGATCAGTCACTCACTTTGGGAGTTGCCTGACTCCTGCCTATATCCTCCCTGAGAGTGTAAAGATCCCCAGATTTAGGTCCCAGCACTCAGCACAGAATCTGCACGTAGTAGGTGCTTAGTGAGTGTCTGTTGGATGCATTAATAAATATGGTTCTAGCCATCTGACCAGGCAGTTGATTCCCACAAAGCTTCGAGTCCGCCCAGCGGCAACCCCCAGCTATCGGCAGCTGGTAGAGCTAAGGACCACTCCTCTGCGTAGTCCTTGAACACTTAAATTATCTGCATCTCCCACTTCCTCCCCTTTCTGCCTCCTAGGGCCAGAAGAGCTCCCTGTCCCTCAGCCTATCTATTATCTCCTTTTCCCCTTCATGGAATGTTACAGCATTTAAATTTTAAAAATAAAAGGATTAGTTTTCATCTTAAGGTTTTGTTTGTTTCTGACTAGGGAGTTTTAAAAAAATCTTACTTTCTTTAAACCAATAGAGATAGACTTACATAGACTCAACGAGACACAGAAAACACTCATATACAGTATCCTCTAGTGGTTAAAGACATGTTTTGCAGTCATACAGATCGGTTTTAAATTCTTTCTCTTTTCCTCAGCTGTGTGACCTTGGGCAAGTGAGGTGCCTTCTCTGAAACTTTACCTTTAAAATAAAAGTAATACCTGGGCTCTGCTTTTAGTAAAATGAGATGACACATGTTGAAACAACATGATGTCTGACACTCTCGTTCAATAGTAATGACAGCCAGGCTGTAAGAGTCTGCCAGTGCCCTTTATTCATGTTCATTCCATCAGTTCTCAACACCATGAGGTAGTTCTCATTACTGCCCCCATTTTATGGATGAGGAAAAAAAATAAAAGTAATTAACCCTGCAGAGCTACCGGCATTACAGTACTCCCACCCTGATAACGTGTGATCAGGTCAGGCAGTTTCTACTCTCAGATCAAGGTTGGCCTTGACTCAGTGCTGTACCCATCCCAGGGTCTTTCTCCCCCTCCCTCGCTTTCCGGCACTGTGCTCCAGGCCTCAGAAGTCAGCTCATCTGATAGGAAAATACCCTTCTCCACCACGCTCCTGCAGCCCGGAGCCCTGGGCCTCTGCCAGGGAGCTCAGGGCCTGCCTCTCAGCCATTTGTCAGACTGCCAGAGGGCTGAGCAGCCTGTCTGTTTTTCACACACAGATATCAAGGCACCTGACAGAGCTGGGCAGGCTTGGAAATGACTTCAGCTGTGAGGAGAATATCAATGAAGTTACTGGCCTGGCCTTTGGTGGGGTTTTATGACCTCAGAGTAGAAAGAACGTAAAAATGCCCACTGAAGAGTGTGTGCCCAACATGGAGAGGGAGCATTGCCGCTCCAGCCTGACTGCGCAGGACTGTAACAATCCCATGGTGTCTGCCTCTCCTGTCCTGCCCAGCAGTGGGCAGGAAATGTTGCTGGCTCAGGTGGCTGCCAGCCCCTGCCCTCTGACTGGATGGTTTCTTGCTCTGCGCCTTGTGGAGAGCGGCTCAGTTGCTCAGTTGCACCTTCCTCTAGGTTGCGTGTGAGTATGGAGGGGGTAAGGGCTGGGCTAACCCGAGAGCTGGTTTCCCTGGGTCCAGGTCAGGAAAGCATGGGAAGAGGAAGAGAGAGGGAAGGAAATAGATTGTGCGGAATCTGAATCCACTGGGAGAACAAAAGTCAGACGAGAATGAAGGAAGGTTGAAAAGTAAAAGGAACTACATACAAGATCTTATCCCACCTTATCTCAAACTTTTCTATCTG
>PVKS010022956.1:0-33008 GCA_004027875.1 Aplodontia rufa
GATAGAAACTCCTTGACCACTCACCTCTGTTTGTACAGGGCACATGGAGCTGAGGTAGCCATGGCAAGTCCCCTCTTCCTAAGTTCATGTAATCATGCCAGAAAGACTTCAGATGCATTGCTCAGAGTAGCAAGCATTAGTTTATTAGAAGGGATAGAGAAAGAGAAAAGGGAACACTGAAGGGAGATAGTAGGTCTTCTCCGACAGAAGGGAAATGGCATGTCCCTTCTTTCCTTGGTTCTCTGGGGCATCCCAGGGAAGTTTCCAGAGAGTCCCACAAAAATCTATCTCTTGACTTTCCACTGGTAGCATAGGGACTGCAAGCACTGACTACAAGACAAGACGGAGTGGTGCTCAGAATTGGGTTCTCAAAAAAAAAATTGAGTACACTTTTTTTTTTGCCTTAATTTTCTGCCTCCTTAGTAGATTTCTTACCCCTTGAATAGCTCTCAGCATGTTTTCTTCCTGAGAGTCTTAATGATTTGGTTGCCAGGGTGGCTGGGGTAGCGACATTGCTCTGATGATAAGGTAGGGTCCAGGCCACATGGTACAGTGTGAATGAACTTGAAGCAATAGCCTTTTTAACCATGCAGAATTACGACTGTGGGATTTTGACACACTGGGCCCCCATCTTCCAGGTGCTTGCCTGTCAGATAAGGGTCCCTTTATTGCCCTGTCTCTGATCACCCATCCACAGCTAATAGCTCCTTAGCAAGTTGAGACCCAAGTCATTGGGTGGCTTTTGGAAATGGGTGATCGTCTCTATCCTGATGATATCTGGCAAGGAACAGGAGAAATCATACCTTCCTGAAGGAGAGAGAGATATGCACCAGGGTCCATGTTTGGCTCTCTTGCAGCAAGAAGGCCTTAGTGTCCATGTTTAGCTGGGGGGCTGCTCTATCACCCAAAGCACAGTGGGTATCTGAGTGTATAGGACCATGTGCTCAGAGTCTGTGAAAGCCTTGTTTCCAGGAGATCTCAGTACGAGGTCAGCAATTGCTACTCTAATGGTGTTCAGTGCAGGGCCAAAGTGGCATTTCCTCACTGGGTTTGCTGTCATTAGTGTTCCCTTATGTATTTGGTTAGAGAATTGAATGCACTAGGCAGGGAAATTATTATTCCCATGGTCTGCAACCTGTGACCTCATTCAAAAGACACAGCTTTGGGCATAACAGTGTTTCTGACCATGAGGAATGTGGTGATTTCTTCTGGGCTTTTTTTGACTATCTCTTTACTATTTCTCTTCTTCAGATTCAGTTTCAGTCAGCTTTCTCACTGTTGTGGCCAAAAGACCTGACAAGAACAATGAGAGAAGGAAGCATTTATTTGGGTGCTCTTGCTTTCAGAGGTCTCAGTCCACAAATAGCCAGCTCCATTCCTCAGGGCTCAAGGTGAGGCTGAACATCATGGTGGAAGAGCGTGATAGAGGACAGTGACTCAGGACATCACACCAGGAAACAGAAAGAGAGAGAGAGAGAGAGAGAAAGAGGTTCTGATTGTTCTTTGTCTTTTGGAACTACTCACAAATGCCAGTCTTTGTTTTATTTTTATTTTTTAAATTTATTTCAACAGCACCCCAGAAGATGAATTGATTCGTAAGTAAGGCTCCTTGTCAGGTTTAGGGTGATCCAGCTCTGGCCCTGTCATTAGCAGAACCTTCACACTATGGAGCATGAAGGGAACAGATGCAAAGGAAAATTGTTCGTCACTTGCTTCCCATGTGGATATTCCCTATGGAGCAGGCATGTGGGCGAAGGGAGCAGCACGTGGGTTGCCACTACCTACTATGGATTTTCTACAGTGCAAGGTCAAGAAGAAAATACCACAGTACTCACTCATTGCCAAATCTACCCTGTGTAGTTCTTCTGCTCTAGGAAACTAGAGGAGCTGGGAGCTGTCACTTGTCCAAACCCTCTGGAACAAATTTACCTGCAATACATCTATTCCTGAAAGGTAGTCTGTACTCTTCCAGTTATTCCACCAAGCTCTTCCACAGGTAGCAGGAACATCACCTGTTTACCAACATTCACTCACATTTAGGACCTGTGACATGCAGATTTTGGAAAATGGGATCTCTAGAGCTCCCAAACCCCTCAGAACACCTCTTTCACCTCAGGAAGCTGTAGGAGATGGTAACAGCCATTTGGTTTCTGAATAATCTGTTGAAAGACCCTTGCTCTACATAGGTCTGGGAGACTTCAGGTGGAGTCCTTATCTCCAATGTCATCGTTTCTCCCTGTTCTTACTGGGTGTCTATAGATTTGTTGAATAAATGGTTCTTGATTTGTTATAAGTTGTTTGGCACTCTCCTATGGCTTTTAGTGGTTACCTTTGCTAACTTTGATCAGCTTAATATAATAATAATATTTGGGAGATGGAGCTCCTCAGACCATTCTTCTGAAAGCCCTACCTTGGTTTTTATTTATTTAGTTTTTAAATATTCTTTTCTTCTGTTGAATGAGAAGCCTACAGGATTATTGTGGCAGGTTAAGCATCCCCAGTCATTTATCCATCTGACAAAATACTGTCAGTGTGTATGATTAGATTATCGGATCCCTGCATTCATTAGAAAACTGTCATCAGTTTTCCTAAAATTTGTATATGTAGTATTTGCCTAAGGAACTGTTATATTTTCTCTCAATTATATTAAAACACCATCTGTTCAATGGTAATAACAATGATGAATACGATTGCTATGGGAATATGGTGTTGACATTTCTACCTCTCTGGCCAAAAAAAACCCTATAATTTATATCACAAGTTAAATATAAAGTATTAAAATAACAGGACTAGTAACAAAGTAGAGGAGTGGTTTTTGCCATTGTATTGTATTTTTAGGGCATGTTCTTCACTATTATTTAGCAGATTTAGTTTTAAAAATGGAGGGAGGGACCAGAACCAACTAAGGCACCCCACTGGGAGTTGGGAGGCTGTGGAAATGGACTCTCCCTTGCAGTATTGGGAAAGAACCATTCCATGCTGACACCTGTGGCCACGGAAAACCTATTTTGGATTCTGACCTTTAAAAGAATAAATTAGGGTTGTTTGCAACTATTAAATTGTAATTTATTATAGCAGCAATAAAAAAATGCAAATCCCATCCCCCACTTCATTTTTATTTGCACTTATTTGACATATGGTCAATCCTTTTGTGTTTGGCTTTCCATACTTTTTCAGTTTGGAGGTGTCATTTTGGAGAATAAATGGAGTTTACTCCATTTCTATTTGTTTTCAAAAACATCATGAGTGATCTAACTTATTACATAGGATTATGCTTTCTCATCATATTTGCTCTCATCTCCTTTTACTTCTGTTCCTTGAGTCTTTGTCATCATCCACGGTGATTTAGAAGGTAGATAGCCACAGTTTAATTTGATTAGTAAAAGTATCCCTAAGTCAGCAACAACAAAAACCACAACTAAGTGACCTGAGAAGAACAATTTTAGGAGGAATAGTTTATTTTGAGGGCTTGTGGTTTTGGAGGTCTTAGTTCATGGAAGGCCAGCTCTGTTCCTCAGAGCTCGAGGTAAGACTGAACATTTGGTGGCAGAAAAGGCTCCAGAGAGACAAGCCGTTCAAGGCATCACATCAGGAAGCAGAGCAGAGAGACTCCATGCTGGATACAGAGTGTATACCCTAAAGGAACACCTCAAACAACTCACCTCCTCAAGCCACAGCCTACCAGCTTACAGTCCCATTGGAGGATTACCTCATTGATTGGGTTAAGGTTTTTATAATCCAATCATTTCACCTCAGTCTTCCTGAATTTTCATAAGTGAGCTTTTGGTGTGCACTTCATATTCAAAGCATAGCATTCCTCCTCTGACCACCAAAAGCTCATCAATCTGACAGTGCAGAATACGTTAGTCCATTTTCCAGGGATCCCATAGTCTCAACAGTTCCAAGATGGCCCAAAAGTCCAAGTCCAAAATCTCCTCGGAGATTCAAGGCAAACTTAAAATATGAACCCCTATAAAATAAACCAAATCAAGTAACTTAAGTCAACATATAAAGGGACATAGTACACTTCTCCATTCAGACAAATAAGAGCAGAAAAAGAAAGAATGGGACAAAAACAAGTTTGAAATCCAGCTGGGCAAAGAAGCCCTCTAGCTCCATGCCCAGCATCAGCAGCACAGAGCAGATGGCATCATGCTATTCTCAACAAAAAGCTTGTGCAGTTCCGCCCCTGTGGCCTTGCTGGTTGCGGTCCACATGCCCTCTCTGTTGGCTCTTCTGTGCCCAGTTCCTGCAGCTCTCCTCAGCAGTGGTTCCACAGTACTGGTATTTTTTAATCTTGGGGTCTCCGCTGCAGTTTTGGCTTCCTCCTTACATCTCCATGTCTCACCTCCTCAGGAGCTGCCTGCAGGGACTCCAAACTTGGGGTACTTTGCCTGGCCTCCTAGGCCTTCCTTTGAATTCTTAGTGGGAGCCTCCATGATCTCCTAACTCCTGCACCCTGCAAAACGGAAGAACCCACAAGATATGGATGCTGCCAAATTCTGACACCATCTAGAGCAGTAGTCAAGACTCCAGGGACCTTGGCTGAAGCAGCCTCTGAGTTCTTGGGTGCCTGAGCACTTTAAATAAACCCTTTTAGGCCCCCTGGACCAAGAATGCTGCCCCACTGGCCAATTCTCAAAGGAATTTTTACTTCCTTGAGCCTGAGATGTGTGTGGTCTTGCCAATTCATGACATACCTTCAAGCCATCTTTCCTTTTGCCTCAGGGCAAAGACTTTAGCACTCCTTTAATGGTGATGGTACCTTAATAACTGCCACTTCCTTACAGTTTTGCTCCCACATTTTAAGTCCAAGTTTTTCTTATCCTTCCACTCTAAATTTTGGTCCTGAATATCACCATAAAGTTGGCTAAAAGCCACCAGCAGTATCGGTGCCACTGCCTGAATATTATGCTGCCTGGAAATTTCTTCTGCCAGATAAAGAAGTGCATAGCCTTTAAAATCCAGTTCAGAGAAAGTGTCTGGATAGAGGCGCATTGCACACAGCTTCCTAGCAGGAACATAACACAAATAATCTTTAGTCCAATTTCCAATAGAATCCTTAGAACTTGACCTAGGCAATACCATTTTGAATCTTATCTTCCATCTTAGAATAAGATCCACCTAATCCCTGAAGCCTAGACCCACCTATCCCTAAACTCCCCTGACCTGATCCACCTAAAATACACCACCTTCAGGCAAAGAAACTCTAAACACTCCATCATAAGAAAGGACCATTCCTTGACAACTCCCTAGCAATTCCCTAATCATTTCCCCCCCCTTAGTCCTCTGTATCTGAGGCAGAGGACAGTTAGGCAGTCAATGTAGGCAGAATAATGTGGGTTGATAAGGTGAAAAATTAATTGATGGTCATCTTTCCTGAGAGGGCAAAGAGCATTCAACTGCGCTAAGCAAGCAGAAGTGCACATCAGCTTCACATCCCCTTGCTAACAATGGCATCCAGATAGCAACTTCCCTCTGCTAGTAGAGATGCTTGAGGCCCAGGATGAACGACTAGCTCAGACAATCAAGGGAGAACCAGTTTTTCCTTGAAGATCAATTTGACATCCCCCAATGCTACTGAGAAGGGTCCAGCAAGGTGGCTTGAAATGCAAACACCTTCTGCTAAGCAATCTGCCACATTCTTTCTTTTGATGCCTGAGATGCAAACCCAAGGCTGGACCAGAATTCCCCTCACCTGTGTCGTAGGTACAGAAGCAGGTAAGCAGTGACCAATTGAGGAGAGGATCTCATATAAAAAGGGCAAACCTCACTGCCTCATCGTCTCTGTCCCCTTCCCCCACTCTGGGGGAAGTCTGCTCTTTTCCCTATGCTTTACTTTCTATAAAATAAAAACCCTCTACTACCCTTGCCTCAGGGTCCCTCCATTTCATTCTTTGACTTTGAGAGGACATGAGCCTGACATCCACAAAACCAGCATCATATCTATCCTGGGCTGCAATCTGAAAAGGGCTCCCAGACTCTACTGGGGTCCCCCTCCACAGGTTCCTCCCAATAAACTGGTGTTACTATTGAGCCACCACCACCCTCCACTCTTCACTTCCTGCTCTCGCTTTTGTCCTTACAGTCCTCCTTCTCCTTTGAAGTCTCTTGTGCCATCTTTTCTTAGTACAGTGCTATAGGCATCCTGGCCTTCTGAGCTCCCACCAGAATTGCCCATTAAGCTCTGCTTACAACAAGCTAAAGCTTTAGCCCCTTGCATTGCCAAACATCTTAAAACTCCTCCTCAAAATTTCAAAAAGCTGCAAAAGCTTCTGAACCACACGGTCAGATTAGTCACATGAATGACCCCACTTCTTGGTGATGCCAGTATTTGTGGATGTTGGGTTGGTGTCCTATCACAGTTGAACAAGGAAACCAAGGAACACCAAGGCAAGCAGAGCAGGCAATTTATTTATAAAACGACAGAAAGGAAAAGCCTCCTCAGGAGAAGGGAGTGTCAAAGCCAAGCCCTTGTATGATGGGATGTGACTTGTCTTTTTAGATTCTCTTCTCTTGATTAATATGCTTTCCCTCCCCAATGCCTAGGAGTATGAGTGTGAAATCCTGGTCTCATCTAATCCTTTTCCTGGGCCTGATAGCATCTTTATCAGCAGAGGGGAAGTCGCTGTCCTGAGGACCCTTGTGAGCAAAGGACGATGTGTTGTTGATGTGCACCTCTGCTTACTTAGGACAGGGGACGCTCTTTGCCCTCTCTGAAAAAATGACCATCAGCTAAATTCCTCCTTCTCAATCCGCTTCACTCTTCCTGCACTGACTGCCTGGACTTTTTCTGCCTCACTGGTACCAAGTTCTGCTGTAGTCAGCTTTTTCACTGCTAGAACTAAATGACCTGACAAGAACAATTTTAAGAGGAATAGTTTATTTTAGGGCTCATGGTTTTGGAAGGCCAGCTCCATTCCTCAGGGCTTGAGGTAAGGCTGAACCTCATGGTCTCAGGCAAAACTCCAGAGAGACAAGCAGCTCAAGGCATCACAGCAGGAAGCCCGGCAGAGACGGAAACTCCACCCCACATACAGAATATGCACCCCAAAGGTGCACCCCCCATGACCCACTTCCTCCAGCCACACCCTACCAGCCCTCAGTTGCCAGTTACTCCCTGGATGGTGACTAACTCACTGATTGGGTATATCCAATCATTTCATCTCAGCCTTCCTGCATTGTCACATATGAGCTTTGGGGGTCACCTCACATTCAAACCATAGCTGTCTTCAAAGAGCACCGTATGTTTGAACTCCTTGGTTCCCCATTTTTCACTGTAGGAGCTCCCCATTTTACCTTTCACTTTGAAATTCGCACCTTTCAGTAGGATAGGGTTCATTCCGTTAAGGTACTTTGAAATAAAATAGGCATTCTGACTATTCAAAATGAAATATTTCTTGTTTTAGGGAAAGCCTTCTTCTAGGTTTTCTTATTATTTTTTATATCTTCCATGATTCTAAACTTATTTCAACATTGACAGCAATTCTAATTCTGTTCTGTACATCTCTAGTACTATCCTTACTACCTTTTCCTGAATTAGGGTAATTTCTTTTCCTTTCTTTCTTTTCCCCCCCTGTGTGTAACTTACTCAATATTCTGAGAAACACAGTTGGCAAATCTGTGAGCTATCAGTCTAATGACCGACAATTTTTCTCTATATTCTTTTTTTTCAGTTTACTTATTCCTAAGCATATCTAGGACCATAAATACAGTTTCTTTGATTTCATGAAATAATTAACAAATCATCCAAAATACTTTTATGTTTCTAAAATATTTCTTTTGTGTATTTCTTCACTTACTGTTTTTAAAGAGAAATAATCTGATTCTTTGCATTTTCAAAAATCCTCATATCTTAAATGGTCTAGCACTAAAAAGCATTTTGGTGACATGTTTTAAAATTTTCTCATTTTTATTAAAGGAGACTAGATATTGTCTAGATTCTGGCTTATATTCAGAAATTCTGTCAAATTGGATTCCTGCTCAAACTGTTGAGATAACTTGGGAAAAATAATTGAATATTTTTTACTTACTACAAATTCTCATTAGCAGTTCAAATAGCTAGCTAGTATCCAGGAAGGGACAGCAGGGAGCAGAAGGTCTCAGTAACCTAGCAGAAGACTTTATTCTGCCACCACACAATAAAATATCAAAGAAAAAAATCAGTACACTTTATGTATAAAGTGCATCTACCATTACTCTACAGTATCGATGTATTTTTCTATTTATATATTCTGTTGGCCATTTTCCTCAACTTTTCAAAGTAGACAGAAACATAATGTAGTTTCACCTTGCTACCCTGTTAACCTAGTTTTCAACAACCATATACAATATTGTACAAGCAGTATTTTTCCATAATAATAACCTAAATTATTAATAAAAATGTGAAGTTACACATCAACTTCTGCAGTAGATCAATGAAAATTAATATTATAGTCATATTTTGCCACAATTTATATAATTTGGAATGATTTGACAGTTCTTAATGAATCAATAGTTTATGTGAAATTAGTTTTAAATAATTGTATGAAAGGTTCTTTTTTTTTAGAGAGAGGGACAGTGAGAGGGAGAGAGAAAAAATTTTATTTAAATTTTGATGTGGCTTTCGTTGTTCTGACACTTCATTGTATACATGCTGTTGGGGTTCAAACCCACATACTTGTGCATGCCACAAGGACTGTAACTGCTGAGTCACTGCTCCAGCAGCTATGGAAGATTTTTTTAATCAAATAGCCTTTAGCAGATCACCAAGTCCAACATTGTATTCTACGCCATGGTTACTTTAACAATAATACTTACAGTGGCAGCATAATATTCCTTAAATTGCTACAGTATACCAAACACCATGGTCAGTAAATTTCACACACTATTTCTAGTCATTCCAACAACTGTGAAAATGTTAATTTTTCAAAATTTAAAAACTGATGTGCCAAGTGGGGTAAATACTTATTTATTTTTAAAGCATACTCCCCGGGATTGTAGCTCAGTAGTAGAGTGCTTGTCTGGTACGTGTGAGCCCTGGGTTTGATCCCCACCACCACAAAAATAAAAACAAAATAAAAATGAATAAATTAAAGCAAACTGTACTCCTGTAGCCAGTTTGAGCAAAACTTATAATTTCATTGTACTGTCTCATTCCATCCCTGGTTCAACTTTCCTGTCGATAAAGCCTTTCTTTTTTTCTTTTTTATTAAGAAATTTATTTGCTGAACAATCAAACAAGCTTCTAACGAAAACTATAATATAGATATATATATATAAGTTCTGAATATTAGATTTACCCCCAAGACCCCCCCCATTATCCACCCTTATCCCTCCCTCTCCCTCCTTCCCAAAACAATGTATGACATTACAACTTTTCCAGATGTAAATCACGAGAATTGACCTCCTTTCTCAATGGCCAGGGATCTATCTCCAGCCTCCCCAGATGAGTGAAGACATTCAACCCTTGGTTCTCTGGGTTATACTGATTTTACTCAGCATAATTCATATGTTTTCCTGTCTTCTCTGAATTTTTGTGATATGCCATACTTTTGCAGTTGATTCACAGTGGATATGCCATACTGTTTCCATGGTATAAGCAAAAGGTATTTCACAGGAGTTTTACTTCATTTAATATTTCGTACATTGGGGATAAAATTCATCCATTTTTAGATTATAGAAAAGGACATTATGCCATTTGTTAGTTTACTATTTGTATAAAAATATGCATTCACTGTAAGTCAATATGATTTATGATCTTATAAGTTTCTATAAAAGGTAGTTAGCCCAACTTTATATAATTTGGATGCTATATCTTCTGATAAGTGAATAAAACATAAGTCTTAATCATGAGTTGAAAACTGAGATTATCATTCCATTTTCAGGAACCATCAAATTAGTGGACTGTTTATTGTTTGGGGGAAAAAAAAACTCTGTTCATGTTGTTTTGGTTTTCTTTGTTTTTTTTTTTTTTTAAGAGAGAGGGACACTGAGAGAGAATCAATTTTATTTAGTTTTTCATGGACTTTCCTTGCTCAACACTTTATTGCATACATGGTGCTGGGGTTCGAACCTGCATACTCATTCATGCCAGACAAGCACCATAACCACTGAGACACCACTCTAGACCCTTGGGTTTTCTTTTGAAAAAAAAAAAATCCAAATGAACATAATTTGTCACTTTTTTGTTTTTAGAAATAAGTATATAACTTTTGAAGTTAAACTTGGAGCATTTCACTCCTGGGGATAATTGCAATGTCCAGAATATATACACATCTTATACACATTTTATATTGTTTTGTTAAAATCTTGTAAGGTTGCTCAAAAATAAAAAAAAATAATAAAAAAAAGAACTCTCTAAATGTTGGTGACTATTCCAAAAGAATAATAAGAAACTGTTGTAATCAAGACAAGGAAAACATCCACACCAACCTTGCTAAGGGTATACTCAGATCTGCCGACGGTGAAGGCACTGTAACCCAAACTCTCCTTCTGATTCTTCATGTGACAAAGTTACTTGGTTTTTCTCACACAGTGTCCCACTGTGCCAGGCTAGTTACTTCAACCTGAAGGTGCAGGTGCTGACTAGCTGCAGGCTATGTGGCTCTTTCCTGATGTCAAAAAGAAGGCTTTGGAGTTAAGGGGCTCTGTGTAGGGTGGTTAAGGACCAGCATGCTTAACATCAGTGTTCTAACTCCAGATGTCGGGATATTGATATGCCAGAAAATGGGGCTTATGAAGGACAGGGATGCCAATCACTGGTAAGCTTCAGCACAGAATGAAAAAAAAAAATGTCAACACGTTTTCCCTGGCCTAGGGGATTTTGTTTTCTAAGATTTTGAGCATCTGTATGTCTAAATGAGAGGAGGCTTTCAGCTGTATTCAATCATGCTTGCTATGTCCTGTAAAAGGGTAATTATAATGCACCATATTTTATGAGAAAAAATGAGTATGTGCTTCAAACACGTGGAAATCAAATTGCGTCAAAATTTCAAGCCGAATGTCAAAAGCAGGCACTACTTCTATTAACATCTAATTTTCACTTATATTTTTGCATTTTATTATTCTAGCATATTGTCAACAGTCAACAAAAAAATGGAAGTGTTTTGTACAAAGGAGAAATTTCTCCTTCTTGAAATTGTTCTTTTAGTATGGCTATGCAACATATATAGTTAATATATATAGTTTAGTACAGTGCTTCTCGTGCAAAATTCCTTTGCACACTGATAAGAGAATTTACTAAAATAACATTCCCTTTGGCATAACTAATCACATCAATGTGAAATAACCTTGAGTCTTTATTCAATTTTCCAGGGCAGGTAAATCCCATTAGCATCTGTCAGGGGTCACTGGTTACAACAGGTAGAGAGGTCAAGAAATGGTTACTATATTTAATATATATCAAAGAGCAAATCCCCAGTGCTATAATACAGAGTCAAGACTTGCAGCTATAAGTGGAAATGCATTGTTAAAAGACCAAATCTGAGAACACAGGGCGTATGGGGAGGGAAAACAAGTAACAACTATTGAATGCTTTTGAGAACACAGAATCATGCTAAGTGATTCAGATATGCCTTCTAGGTAAATTACCCCAAGATATTCATGGCAAATATAATTATCCCCACCTACTGCTGACAGCTGGGACTCAGAAAGCCAGGTAAATAAGTCTTAATACCCCATAAAGGCAGAGCCTGTGCTGTAACACATCTGTGAAACAAATAGTTTACGTTCATTTTTATTACTAAAAAGTAGCAGTTGAGGCAAATAAAGGGCCAAAAAACAGGGAAACCAAGAGGAATTAAAAACAATAATATTGAAGACTAATTAATGTTTAAAATATTAAAAGAAAGCTTTCCTTTTCAAAAAGAAACAAATCTCTTTGGAGAAATTTAAAGTTCAGCTGGAAACAGTCATGAGGTCAAGCCAAACAATTAACCACCTGAAGAGCCACCAGAAATAAAAGAATGTAGACAGAAAAGCTGAAAGTTCTCCTTGGGATTTGAAGCTGATAGAGAAGTTCTCACAATTCCAATGCTAGCTGAATTAAAATACGAACAGACTTAGTAAATAAAGGATGTGACTACAGTGATTCAGGTAAAAATTAAAAAACTATTCTGGAATATGCACAATCGTGTGTGTGTGTGTGTGTGTGTGTGTGTGTATGCATGTGTATGTGTGTGTATGTGTATACATATACACATACATACATAGAAAGACATTTATATCTGTTATGGGGAAATATAGAAGAGTCAAGAGACTGGGGTGCAGACAATGTGGGGGTGATTCTGGATTAGGATCAGGGACATATCATATTGTTACTATATATGCAACTATGATTGTACAACAACTCAACTCCTCAATGAAATTAAAAAAATAAACCAATCAATCATGGATGTGTCCAAGATTTACCTCTCAAACAGTCTGGTGAACACATGAGCTATTACAGATGTAGAAAAAATTTTTCAGTGAGAATGGAGGTGGAGAGAGGGATGTAAGAGGGGAAGAAAGGGAGAGAAGAAGAACCTAAACTAAGTCTGCTTTGTGAATGTCAGCTGAAAGCACAAAATCAGAAAACATATTGGAGGATCTAAGTTAAAATGACTAACTAGGGTGGAATACTTAGTGATGTCAGCTCCAAGAAGAATCTTAGGGTGAATCAAATTAGGTCAAAGAAGACGTCAATTACTGAGATCAAAAACACAGAGCAATTGTTATAGTACACTTGAGTTCATCAAGTTTTGGGAACCCAGGCTTTTGAAAAGAAACTGTCCCATACAGCTATCAAAGGCATTTTTAAAAATTGCCAATCGTATTTTAAAAAGCTTGCTGAGATTTCAATCTCTTTATATTATTAGACATGCATTTAGAACAAGAACAGTATAATGAATGTACATGAGCTGCAGCACTTTGTACAGAATTGTAGAATTGCTTTTGAAATGAAAGCATCGTTAAAGAAAATGAATCAATACATAAAGTTTTAATAGATAATATAAATTCAATAGCAACAACACAGCTATTAATTAGGTACCAAAGAAGAAAATCAAATTCATTATTTTTAAGAGTTGGTTGAGGCATAGTTGTATATGTTCTATTTCCCAGAGATTAAATCATCATCTACATTTTTGATCTTAAATAATAAAAATACTGTTTACAGGTAATATTTCATAATGAAAACACAAAGTTTATACTTCTGGCCGGGTATTGTGGTGCACACCTGTAAGAGACAGGAGGATCAGAAGTTAAAGGCCAGCCTCAGCAACTTAGTGGGCTTCTGTCTCGAAATAAAAAGAGTCCTGGATATAATTCAGTAGTAGAGCTAACCTGAGTTCTATCAAAACAAAAACAGAACCAAAAAAAGTCATACTTTGAGAGTAAAATTTGCTATTTGGTTACAAAATATTCTGTGGAAGTTTCTGTGTCAATTAGTAGTATGATAAGAAAAAAAAATGTTGAACTGAGAATGCTGTAACTCCTCTCTCCAGTAGGTTCCAGATTTGATTTGCGGATTCAACCAACTATAGATGGGAAGTATTCATAAAATAATTGCATCCATGCTGATCACATACAAATTGTTTTTTGGTCATTATTCCTTGAACAAAGCTGTATAACAACTCTGTACATAGAATTTACATTGTAATAGATATT
This sequence comes from Aplodontia rufa, assembly GCA_004027875.1. NCBI lineage: Eukaryota > Metazoa > Chordata > Mammalia > Rodentia > Aplodontiidae > Aplodontia > Aplodontia rufa. The sequence goes on from PVKS010022956.1 coordinate 13,627, forward strand.
ATAAAATGATTCTACCGATGATTTAATGTATTCAGGAGGGTGTGGTATGCAAATACTATGCCATTTTATAACAGGGATTTGTACACCTATGTGTTCTGATATCTCCAGGGGGTTCTTGTTGTGGTTTAGGTATGTGATGTCCTCCAGAAGCTCATGTATGAGACAATGCAAGAAGGGTTAGAGGTAAAATGATTGGGTTATGAGAGCCTTACCCCAATCAGTGTATTGATCCTCAGATAACGATTAACTGGATGGCCGTGAAAGCAGGTAGGGTGTGGCTGGAGATGGGTCATTCGTGCCATGCCTTTGGGGGTTATATTTTGTCCTGGTGAGGACAGATCCCTGTTTCTGCTTCCTGGTGTCATGGTGCCAGCTGCTTTCCTCTATCACATTTATGTCATGATATTCTACTTTCCCTCAGGACCAGAGAAATAGAGTTGGCCATCTAGGGACTGAGACCTCTGAAACTTTCAGCACCCAGGTAAACTTTTCCTCTTTTGATTGTTCTTGTCAGGTCTTTTTCTTGCCGCAGCAAAAATCTGACTATAACTGTTTTGCAACCAATCCTCATGGATACTGAAGGTTATATATATAGTAAGGAAAGAAGGACAGAGAGAGAGACAGAGAGAGAGAGACAGAGAATCAATTTTTATTGAATTTTTCACATGGCTTTCGTTGCTCCGACACTTCATTGTGTATGTGGGTGCTGGGGTTTGAACCCATGTTCTTGCACATGCCGGGCAAGCGCTGTAACCGTCACACCGCACCATTGCTCCAACCCCTATATATATTTTAAATGGCATGGAATTTATTTTTTAAGTTTTCCATAAAATAGAGGTGATAATTCTATTTTATCTTGTGATAATCTAGAATTACCACTCATGAAAAAAAAATTCAAAATTTTTCTCTATAGCACTAATAAGTGAACAGCAGCGAGAAGAAGCAGGAAGCAAAAATTACAATTAAAAATATTGTGTTTTTGTTTTTTTAAAAAAGGAAGGTTAAAAGAACCCTTTATTCTAGGAGATATCAGTATTAAAATATTAAAGCCCTATATATATTTCACTGAAAAGTGTTAGGAATTTGCAATCCTTAGTTTGTCTAAAAATATATTCATGTTTTCTGCTTTCAGGGAATGTAGCCTAGATCTTTCGTTCATGTTTTATTGGAAAGTTGTCCATTTCTTTACAGATTTATATTTTTATGGTATTTCATAAGATATGCTCTTATAATTCTATTGTCTTTCTGTGTCCATGGCTACATTCTCTTTCTCATTTTTGACACTTGTATTTGTGATTTTTATTTTCTTTTCACATATTTTTCACATTTGCCAGGTACTATATTATTTATAGGACTTTATCAAGGGATATAGATTTATTTTTTTATATCTTCTTTGATATGTATGACATCTACAGTCACATTCATCCTCTTGCTAATTTCTCTTTTAAAATGAAATTTGCACATACTTTATTTTTAATCAAAGTGGCAGTAAGGGCTAAAATCATGGTTCTCCAAACCCTTTATCATGATTTGGATATGGCATGAAACCTCATTGAGAAAGAGAAGCCTCACAAATCTTGCAAATCATCTGGAAAGCGTAAGCCTTCAGGAATATTTACACCAAAAATCATCAGTAGAAAGTCCTTAGGCACTGACATAAGTTTTGCACAAAGAGCATCCATCCTAGAGAACAATTTGCTCAACCACTAATAGATGTTGACTTCCTCTTGAAATTCATTTATGAGCCCAGAGTATTTTCCAACCCATGCATATGCCTTTTAATGATGCCTAGACTTTATGAAAGCCTTTGTGGAATATAAAGTTTCACTGAATACATGGTTTCATTAACTTTCAAAAAATAGAATGATGCATAAAAAACATCCTGACTGTTAATATTAAATACTGACTTAGCTAAAAGATGTCCAAAGAGGGGCTGGAGCGGTGGCTCAGCAGTGACGGCACTTTCTGGCATGTGCAAGTACATGGGTTCAAACCCCAGCACCCACGTATACAACCAAGTATCGGAGCAAAGAAAGCCATGTGAAAAGGTCAATAAAAATCAATTCTTTCTGTCTCTCTCTCTCTCACTATCCTTCTCTCAAAAAAAAAAAAAAAATACCCAAAGAGCAGAATAAATGTAATTTCTTTTCTTGGTGTGTCTGGGTGAGAGTGTTTCTAGAAGACATTAGCAGTTGAATCAGGAAACTTAAGTTTCCTGCCATGCAATTATAGATGGACTTGAACAAAGTGCCCAAGGAAGGGCGTCTTTGGCAATTGCCTTCTACTTGTGCTGGGACTACCAGCCTTTTCCACTCTTAGATGTTGCTGTTCTGACCCTTCAGCCTCCAAGTTAGGACTGGAGCTACACCACCAGCTCTAGGCTTCTTGGCTGCAAATGGTGTCACAGCCTCCATCAAGACATGAGCCAGCTCCTCACAGGAAGTCTCTGTGTATCTAGATACTTCTCCTGGTTTCTGATTCTGTGGAGAGCAATCTTCCTTTAATTTCTTTCTTGTTTCTAACATACATGATACTAAGTTTCAAAGAGGAGCTGGTTCAAGGCCAGTTGACCAGAGGAGGATTTCACCAGAAGATGCTTCCTGAGCTCCAGAAGTTTCTTTGTGCTCTGTGCACACACAGCCAAATCCTGATGGCAGGCAGACATAACCCAAGCAAAGTTTATTTCTTTTCACTATTTCAATATGATTCTATCAGAAAACCCATTAGAAATCCTAACAAAACAAAGAACAAATTTTAGTATTATTTTCCTTATTATAATATGGTCATAAGATCATAATGCTGTATGATCTCTTTATTAATACACATAAAATTAATGTAATCATAAAAATTAAAAGAATACCTTATAGAAACACCAGTGCAAATGTGTCATTACAACAAAGAAACTCATATAAATTATATAACATAGTGTAATACTTACATATACTCTATTTTTTTAACCCTTTATTTTATTTAGGTAATTATTATTTCAATTTAGGCACTGAAAAACATCACCAGGGATGTGCAAATAGTATTAATAAATAGGACTGTATTTTATAATTTGCTACCACATAAAATTTGTTTTTAAGATTACCAAATATAATTCCTAACCTGATTTTGTTCAAAAACATTTTAACAAATTAAAATTAAATGTAACTGTCGTTGTACATGCAAAGAAAAATGAAGTTGCTAAGAGTTTTTGCATATGAAAAAGAAATGCCTTCTTTTCTAGGAAAATCAGTGCATATCTATTAAAAGGTATTTGTCTCGGTAAAATGAACCTTCAATTTCCAGCACAAAAATGAATTTTTAAATCCTCCATAATCTGCATGTTATTTTGGTTTTTTCTTCCATTACTCATGACAGTAAATCTTGTAGAGTTTAACATGTAATAAATAAAAAATTAGGACAATTCTAAGCTCACTGCTATAAAGCAATAAAGTGGATCCCTCTAGAGGACATTCTTATAATCATTCTTGTTTGAAAAACTAATTTTTCTATATTCAGCTGTCTAGTACAAATACAACATTTTAAAATGGCAAACACATAGAACAATAGGTTTGATTGTATTATTTCTTTGCTAATTTGTAAGACTCATAATATGTAAAACTACTCAAGATAATTTTATGTAACTTTACAAAGCATGTGCTAAAATCATGGGAGCAAAATAAAAAATGAAATTGCAATGGTTGTCATAACAAACTCAAAAAGAATAATAAAACTTTAGTCCATATTTTGCCTATCATTCTCATTCTTTTAAGCATGGAAACGCCAATGCCCATGCACTGCAATTAGCACAGTCATTACTAGTAAGCTGCAGGGTTGGTGTTCAGAGGGAGGCTTTCCCACTGGTGGTAGTTTTACTTATCAGCCAATCGCTTAACATAGAAGGAGCAAATCAGCACTTTACATTGCACGTGTCAGGGTAAAAGTACTCTCTAAACTCCAAAAATGATCAGATGATCCACCAACATATGACAATATATGAAAATGAACACTAGCTTGCTATGTTACCTTTATCATGTTCGAATCATCTTAATATGTCTTTTCTATCAACTCTCCTCCATTCAAGTTCTCCCATATCTCTGATAGTGGACTGTAAAATTTTCATTTCCTCTTTCTTAGGCCACCGTCATGTGACACCACATCTCATTACCAACACAAGACACTACAACATTCTGTAGAGTGTCCACCAGCATCATATTTCTTATTTCACTTAATCTCAATGTTTCTGATCATTTGGTATATTGTCAGTGAAATATTTCTTCGTATCAAGATGGAGATCTTCAGACATGAAGTCATGTTGAAGGCACAAGAGCAAACATAATACATATAATTACTAAAACACAGCCAATTCTTAGACAGGATGGTGTGGCAATCTCCAGGGCTGGCTTTGCCTAGCCCATCCCTAAGCATGAACTTTGTTAGATAGAACTTCAGTGGACATTGCCTCCTCCAGATCCTTCTCTAAAATAGACCACATCCTAGTCCACTGAACTAACCTTAACAAATACAAAAAATTGATATACTCCTCTTTATCCTATCAGACCACAATGCTATGATCTTAGCAATCAATAACGAGAAAAACAACAGAAATTTCCCAAATACTTGGAAATTGAATAATACCCTCTTAAATGAAGGCTGGATAAAAGAGGTATTGAGAGCAGAAATCAAGAAATTCTTGGGAATGAATGAGAATGAAGAAAGAACATATCGAAATCTCTAGGATAATATGAAGACATTCATTTTTAATGTTTTTTTAAATAGAGAAGGACAGTGAGAGAGAGAGAGACAGAAAGAATAATTTTTATTGAGTTTCACACATGACTTTATTTGCTCTGACACCTAGCTATGTACGTGGGTGCTGGGGTTTGAACCCATGTACTTGCACATGCCAGGAAAGCAGCGTAATCACAGAGCCATCACTCCAGCCCCTATGAAAGAATTCTTAAGAGGTAAATTTACAGCACTGAGTGCATACATCAAAAATCAAGAAAGAGCCAAAATAAATAGTCTTATGCTCTAACTCAAATGCCTTCAAACAGAGGAGCAATCGAATCCTAAAGCTAATAGAAGACAGGAAATAACTAAAATCAAAGCTGAAATCAATGAAATTGAGAACAAAAAAACAATACAAATTATCAACAAAATAAAGAGATAGTTCTTTGAAAAAATAAACAGTATTGACAGATCCCTTGCCAACCTCACCAAAAGGAAGAATGAAATGAAGCAAATCAACAAAATAAAAGAGGAAAATGGAGATATCACAACAGACTCAACCAAAATTCAGAAGATTATCAGAACTTATTTTGAAAATTTATAGTCTGCCGAGTTTGATAATCTGGAATATATGGTCAGATACTTGGCCAGTAATGATATCCCCTTATTAACACTGGAGGACACTGAAAATCTATACCAAACTATCTTAGGTAGCAAAATCGAAGCAGCTATCAAAGGCCTTCTAAAAAAGAAGAGCCCAACACTGGATGGATATACAGCAGAATTCTACCAAATTTTCAAAGAAGAATTAACACCTATCTTTTATACACTTTTCCATGAAATTGAAAGGGTTAGAGAACTCCTAAATACTTTTTATGAAGCAAATATTTTACACTGATACTAAAACCCCTCAAAGACACATCAAGAAAATTACAGTCCAATTTCCCTGATAAATATAGATGCAAATCCTTAATAAAATTCTACCTAATTGGATCCAAAAGTACATTAAAAAGATAATACATCATGATCAAGTGGGCTTCATTCCAGGAAAACAGGGCTGGTTCAACATATGCAAATCAATAAATGTAATTCATCACTTAGAATTAAAAATAAAAATCATATAATTATCTCAATTGATGCGAATAAGGCCTTTGAGAAAATTCAACACCACTTTATGCTCAAAACCCCGGAGAAGATAGAGATCAAGGTACTATACTTTAACTATGTAAGATCCATTTATGGCAGACCCATAGCCAAAATTATGCTCAATGGAGAAAGTCTGAAAACATTTCCACTGAATTCAGGAACAAGACAAGGTTGTTCATTTTCACCACTCTTATTCAAAATAATCCTTGAAACCCTTGCCAGAGCTATCAGACAACAGAAGGAAATCAAAGAAATTCAAATAGGAAAAGAGGAAGTCAAGTTGTCTCTGTTTGCTGATGACATGATTCTATACCTAGAAGACCCAATAACCTCGACCAGAAGACTTCTGGAGCTTATTGGTGATTTCAGCAAAGTGACTGGATCTAAGATCAACAGCAATAAATCAATAGCTTTCCTATACTCCAGCAACAACTCTGCAGAAGAAGAAATCAGGAAATTTGTCCCATTCATCATCTTCTCCAAAAAAAAAAAAAAAATACATGGACATAAATCTTACAAAGGATATTAAGGACCTCTACAACGATAGCTATCAAACACTAGAAAAAAAATTGCAGAAGACCTGAGTAGATGGAAAAATATTCCATGTTCATGGTTAGACAGAATCCATATAATCAAAATGGCCATTCTACTCAAAGCCCTATACAGATTTAATGCAATCCCCATGAAGATACCAATGTCATTCTTCACAGGTATAGAAAAAGCAATTCTGAACTTCATATGGAGTAACAGAAGATCCAGAATAGCCAAAACATTACTCAGCAAGAAAGAGGAAACAGGTGATATCTCAATTCCTGACCTGAAATTATACTACAAGACTATAGTAAGAAAAAGAGCATGGTATTAGTATCAAAACACAACTGAAGACTAATGGAATAGAATAGAGGATTCTGAGATGAACCCCCCATACCATTAACTATCTGATATTTGATAAAGGGGCAAAAGCATAGTGTGGAAGAAAGGTAGCCTGTTCAACAAATGGTGTTGGATAAATTGGACAGTCATATGTAGACAACTGAACTTGGATCCTTACATTTCACCCTGCACAAAAATTAAATTGAAATGGTTCAAAGATCTGGATATTAAACCTGCAACTTTATAATTGCTTGAAAAAAAAGTAGGATCAACACTACATGACATAAGGGTCTGTGGCACCTTCCTTAACAAGAAGCCCATGACGCAAGCAGTAAGGTCAAGAATAAATGAATGGGATGCAATTAAACTTAAAAGCTTTTGTATAGCTAAAGATTTAGTCAAGAGTGTCAAGAGAGATCCTACAGAATGGGAGAAAAATCTTTGCCTGTTTTACCTCAGACAGAATATACAAAGAACTAAACACCATGGGGCTGGAGCAGTGGCTCAGTGGTTACAGCATTTGCCCAGCATGCACAAATACACAAGTTCAAACCCCAACCCCTACGTACACAACCAAGTGTTGGAGCAATGAAAGGCATATGAAAAACAATAAAAATTGATTCTGTCACTCTCTTTCTCACTGTCCTTCTCTCTTTAAAACAACAACAACAACAACAAAAAAAAACTAAATACCCAAACCACAAATAATCCAATCAATGATTGGGCAACAGAACCCAAAAGAAATTTCTCAGTGGAAAAAGTCCAAAAAGACCATAAACATATGAGAAAATGCTCTACATCAATAGCAATAAGAGAAATGCAAATCAAAACTTTACTGAGATTCCATCTCGTTCCAGTCAGAGTGGCAAAAATGAAGAATATGAAAGGTGCTGGAGGGGCTGTGGGAAAAAAGAAACACTGTCACATTGCTGTTATAACTGCAAACTGGTTCAGCCACTCTGGAAAGCAGTGTGGAGAGTCCTTAAAAAATTAGGGCTGGAACCACCTTATGATCCAGCTATTCCAATCCTGGGTATTTTCCCAAAAGATTTAGGATTGTCAGATTATAGAGATATGGATTCATCAATGTATATAGCAGCTCAATTTACTATAGCTAGACTATGGACCAACCCAGATGCTCCTCACTTGAAGAGTAGAATCAAAAACCTTGGTGCATATATACAATGGAATACTACTTGGCCATTAGAGAAAATGACATTGTGGCTTTTTCAGTCAAATGGTTGGAGATGGAAAAAATTATACTAAGTGAAATATCCCAATCTCAGAAGCTCAAGTTCCAAATGTTTTCTCTAATTTGTGGAAGCTTGAATACAGCTGGATGTAGTAAGATAGATGGCTAAGCTCATAATAACCTCAACATGTATGGATTTTTACACGAACAGGGTTAACCTTGCCTTGGGTGCTGGGAGACATGAGGAGTGGTGCAGGGACGTGGGAAAGGAATAAGAAGGACATCAAGGAGAATGTAGGGAAGGAATACAGGGGGAATCAACTAGAGGGAAACCTCCAACTTCCATGAGAAGTCCATTTGACACAGGTGTTTAAATGGGGGAAATAAGGTACCATGGGGGGAACCTTGGAATGGCATCATCCTTGGTTTGCTATGTGAATATCCATTTGTTTTTGATTGTTTCACAATGATTCCCTCCTAATTGTCCATATTTAACAAATAAAAAATAAACATTATCAACCTACTATTTCAAGTATTGAAATTGCAGTCTTAAAATATAATTTCCTGTAAAGGAACTAATTCTTTTCGAGGTATTGGCTAATATTTGCTCTGATCTAGAGCAGCAATAACATGATAGGATGCAGTTTTTATATCAGATCTTACAAATAAGATGTCAAGTTACTAAATATTGGACAACTTATAGTTTAATTAATATGCAAAAATGTGGAATAGTCATATTAAAAAATAAAACTTTAAGAAAAGAAGGACTTTTTCTTTATTTTTTTAACAATGAACTTAAAATACTTAAGGCATTTTTATCTTATCCAAACCTAAGCATTTTAAGTTAGGATTGCTGATGTACAAGGAGTATTTCCTTGTGGAATGATGCTACATTGGCAGCTTCTTCGTGAAGTTACAAACAAGGAAGAGAAGTACTCAGTCACAGCCTGCCTCTTCCCCGTGGATGACTCCTCCAGCTGGGATAAGTGCACTTACTGAGATTATTTCCTCCAACATTGTAGTGTTTCTCTGCATCCAGTACTCCACCCTACACTCCATCACTTCCAAGAGCTGCTCGCTTCAGGGGGAAAGCTTCCATGGCAATGAGGACACCTGATGCAAAATTTCCTCTGAGCTCCGTACCATAGCAGGAAATGCTTTGCTTAAGGGCTTCAACTAGCCTTCAAACATAAGCACATATATGACTTCACAGAGACACACATGCCTGCACACAAAAGCACGAATTTAAAAATTACTTTCTCATTACTGAAAACCTACCTCTGATTCAACATTAACAGGATAAACTCCAGCATTGGTTCATCAATAACACTAGGTCACATATCTATATTAGTTTATTTTAATTTTCTTTTACTAAAATCTAAATTGTACGAGATCTATGACCATTCTTTTAGCTATCTTATTTGTAGTACAAAGCAGAAAGTCATCAATGTTTGTAAGAAGATAAATTCTCACCACAGAAATGAGTACTTTTCTCTTTAGACACCCCTGAGTGCTACATACATAAAGGTATTAAATTAGCTCCTAAGCATTAATTTTTTGTTACTTATAATACAACTGTGGAAATCTAACAGAATACATTCTGAAACTCAAAATCCATAGATCTGTTCCTGACTCAACTACTAACATAGCTTAAAGACAATAATTTCTTCTGTTGATTTCATCATTTTTAAATAAAGCAAACATGCTAACTTCTGATTTTATACCTAGTGAAGCTCTCTTATATCAGAGCTGTTCCATACACCCTTCAGCATCACAAATCACTCACATTTTGGGAGAGGGTTTTGTAATGACCAAAAACATAAAACTTAGCTCAATTCAGTATTTTTTTAGATATTTTGAAATTTTCTAATTTATTTAGTTACAGTACTTACTCGATTTGTTTGATCACAGCACATTTATTTGCTTATATTTGACACAGTATAAATTTTAATAAATACAGATAAATGATGCTTCTGCACAATTTATGGTGATGGAGGAAATTGAAATTTAAAATGATTTTTTAATAATTTACTTTAAAATACTCTGGCATTAAATATTCAACCTGCTAGAGTATTTAGAATTTGTGAATCATGGTTGATCTAAACTCTTTACGATGGGTACTAGGGTAACAGACATCTAGCAAGTCCGTATGCTTTATTTTGAATCCACTTCTATTATATAGCTACCAATGCTATTTCAATCAGTTCAATTGAAGAACATAAAGATCCCTTTAGCTATTTTAAGGAGAAGCAAATATAAAATATGAAACTATGTGCTTCAAAATCATTGCATAAATCAGAGTTACAGTTCTTAAATGGCCTCACAAATTATTCTAGTAGCATGTACACAAGCACATACACACATGTACACATGCACTAAAGAAGAAAAGAAGAAGAAGGAGGAGGATAAAACAAGGAAAAGTACTGAACTACTTGATAAATGTTAAATTTGTATATAGTCAGGTAACCAGCAAGCCATTCTACAAATCTACTGAAGGTTGTTCACCTTGACCACAATTACCCAAATAAGAAGCTTACTATCTTTTGAATCTGGAATATCTCTAAAAGTCCTGTGTTAGAACGTTGGTCCCCAGTGCAGCTGTGTTCACAGGTGGGGGCCTTGGGAAATGACTGGATCATGAGTGTTCTGGTCTTATAAATGGATTAAACCATTTGTAAATTCCTAGATTCTTGGTTTTGGAGAGTGGGGCTTTGTCATAAAAGTGGACTCTTTCTCTGCTTTTTGGCCACCTTATGGTGAGCAGCTTACCTTTACCAAGTGCTCATTTTCATGATGCTCTGCATCAACAAAGGCCCAGAATAAATGGAACCAAGTGATCATGGGATGATACCTCATAAACCATGGCACCAAATAAATCTTTCCTCATTTTAAGTTTATTTTCTCAAGTAGTTTTGTCAACACAAAAGCAAACTGACTAAAACAGATAATTAGTGCAAAGGGTGGAGTCATTGCTCTGAATATACATGATCATGTGTTCAGAAGCATTTAGGATTGGTTCTTGTGGGTAGTTTGAAAAAGTTTGTAGGAGTAAGATAGAAAAATCCTAGAATGGAGTATAATTTGTGATCCCGTTGAGAACGCAGAAAATCTTATGCTGATATGAAACTGAATGGTAAAGGATATTGGGATATGATTTTTGAAAGAAACAATCTATTGGAAATTGGACTAAAGGTACTTGGGGCTTCATTCTGGCAGACAGTTCTTTACATTTCTTCATGCCCTCAAGCTTTTCATGAGCCTGAGTTTAAAGACAACAGACTAATTGATCTGGTATGTGAAATTGTGAAAGTGAAGACAAAATTGCAGTAGAAACCCTTGAAAGTTAGAGATGCCAATAATGTGGAATGCCTAATGAGGAAAGTCAAAGTCAGGGAGAAGAACCAGCACAAGAGAGAGACCATGTGAGCTGCACCTAGCAAGCACATAAGGATAGGGCTTCTCTGAAAATCATGTGATGTCTCCATGTGATACAGATGCTGGATATGGAGCTACAGGATTTAGCCCTTGACCTGCTGGGTTCTGGTCTTGCATTTGTTCTCTCTCTTTATGCCATTTTACCTTTCCTCCCAACTGGAATGGAAATGCTCACCCTGTACTATATTATCTTAGAAGCATTCAACTGATTTTTGTTTTGTTTTGTTTTTAAACTGATTTTTTCACAGACTCAAACCTATAAGTTTGCCTTGAGTCTCAGAGGGGACATTGGACTTAGACTTTTGAGCAGTACTTAGCAACTGAGACTTTAGGAGTATTTTGGTGTGAACTTGAGCCTTTGCAAATAAGAGGCAGAATGTTTTGACTTGACGTCTCGGTCCTTAATGTGGTAGTGTTCAGATGTGGAGCCTTTAGGATTTAATTAAAATATCAATACATTAATGAATATATGGATTCACAGGTTAATGGATTGGGGGGAGGAGTTGGGCAATAAAATGCTTTCTCTCTCTCTCTCTCTCTCTCTCTCTCTGCTCCCTGTCCATCATGAGGTGAGCATGTTGGTTCAACACATGCTTCCTACCACAGTGCTTTATCTCACATAGCCCCAGAAACAATGGATCTAGACAACCATGGACAGAAACCTCTGAAATCTCAATCCAAAATAAATCTTTTCCCTTTTTAAATAAATTTTCTAAGAGATTTTTTACAATAAAAAATAGAAAGGTGACAAACACAAAGCTGTCACTGCAAACACTTGACTCCAAATCACTGCTTTGGCGGAAATCTAAGAACCAGGAAGATGTTGCTAAAAATAATAGATTTGAGAGCTATTGACTGCTAGGTCTGCTCCAAAAAAGAATAGGGCTACTTCTCTAGTTAATTTACTCAGAAACTGAGACTTGCCTAGGGCATCTTCCATAGAACCTAAATAAAATCTAGTTGCAAAGGAATGCAGAAAATACAGCTTTTAAGCTTTCACATTCCTGCTTTGCAGGGAAGCAACTTTAAAATGGGACCATTTGGTAGGAAAGAAAATGATGAAAAGTCACTTGAGGATTTATTAGTTCTGGATGTCTATAATGTTATATAGATGTTACATAATCAACTGAAATTGTTCAGTGGGGAGTTTGAATTAATATATTAAAACTTAGGATAGATTTGAACTATAGAAATATTTTCAGGATTAGTATAGAGGTGTTATGGAAGACTTCGGTCCTGATACAAGAGAAAGGAGCTGAGTTCTCATCTCAAGAACACTTTGAAAAATGGGGCCTGGGTAGGAGAATATGATCAACAAAAGGTCTTGTAGAAACAGGAGCTAATAAAATTTACATGAGGAAATTTGCTGTATCAGAAGATACTTGATGAAACTATTATAAGAAAGAATGAATCACTGTTCAAGTTCAGCAGCTCAATAGAATACACTTATTCACATATTTTTTCCAAATCATCATTTAATGGGAGTAGGGAGATTCAAAAGAATTAAACTCACCAGAACAAAGTGAAAAGGAGGAAGTAAGAAATGGCAGATACGGATCAACCTTAAGAAAGTAAAAAGCATCTAGACCATTAAATGACATGGTTTAGCAGTTGTCATGTGCCTTACAAATCTTGAGCCATGAAGAAATTAGCACATTAGCACTGCACAACCTCAGAAATCTCAGCGACTTGCAATAATAAGTCCTTTGGGAGGCTCATTAGAACCCCAAATACAGACAGGCAGGCATATAAATCTAGTAATTTCAATGTTTAAATTATATATATATTGTCATTTATATCTGTAATTTGGGGGAATTACAGAGGAGTCATGAGGTCAGTGAGTAGGCAACTCTGTCGATTCATATGCATGGAGGAATGTGAACCAACAAATGCTGTCACTATGGAAGATGATACTGAATCCATAATATAAATAAATGAAATGATCACCTGCTGTGCACATTTCTCAGAAAACTACTTTATATATTATGAAACAAGTAGTAAAATAAGAGAAAGAAACGGAAAGAATCCAGGATCCAGTCATGCAGGGGATCTCAGAGTGCTAATGGCAGTAGTCTTTGTTGCACATTTGTGAAGTTGACTTGGAAATGTCCAGGGAGGTGGAAGGAAGAAGGGAGCTTCAGATGGAAGTGGGCAAGCAGAAAAAGTAATTGATGAATATCAGATGGACGTGGAGATACTAAGAGTTCTGTTATTATTCTTGTCCATCCCAATATGGATACATTAATAATTATTATGAAGGATAACAAACAAGTATAAAGTTATGTAATTATTAACACTGAAAAAGATATAAAAAATAACGATCGGTCCTCAGCCCTGAAAAAAAAAAGATAATGAAATCATGGTGCACATCAGGAATTAGCTGTGTACATTTAAATATAATTAAAAGTAATAAATGGTCATTTATAGTATTTGTAACAAGTTTGAGGTTAATGTGCTTCAGAGTGCAAGGTGGGGAATGGAAGGAAAACCTTACTTGTATAAAGTCAGCAGGTAATGCATCTCATGGAAAAACATTAGAATAATTGGTTTATAGAGATAAATAGTAAAAGAAATAAATGAAATATTTAAAAGTGTTTTCTCTGAAAATGGGACCAGGGAATAGAAATGTTGGATTAGGGATGATTGCTGTCAAAAGCCTTTTGCATTGTGTGTGTGTGTGTGTGTGTGTGTACACACGCACTTTCAATTCAATTGAGGTAAAATTGATGACAAACCTGAACACTCACTCTTGGATTTGCTACGATAGAAGCCAACTACAGTTTGGTCATTGACCAAAGTGGTTTCACTGAGGTCACTTCACTGTGTTAATCAAACCCCTTTTGGTGTGAGTAATAAAGAGATTAGTTGGTATGAAAGCAAAGAAAGGATATTTTTTGTAAAAATTATTTGAAGATCTTTATTATAATTAGATTGCAGGAATATGGAGTGAAAGCAGAAGGATTAATGTTCAAAAGTTATGCTTTTAAATTTTAGAAGATAGAAAAATGTTGACATGTTTCCACTAGCTTCAAAACTGAAAAAAAAAAAAAACTTACACAAGGTTAGGTGTAATCATAATCTCATCACAAGCTTTCCAGAGACACCTTCTACCCAAATCATAACACTTCTTTATCCTAAGATGCTGTAGATACCTAGACTAAATGGCTGAATTTTATTACATTTGTAACATTTAATTTTCCCTTCAACATAGAAACAACACCAGGAAGTTTTCATTGAATACCAGTGTCCTTTGAGTATAAGCACAGTTATTCCTAGGTAGCAATGGCCTCTGGGCTGCCTCTACATAAATGGCATTTCTTTAGTGCTAATGTCAGCACACCTTTTCCAAGCTTCATTATAGCCCATGAAGTAATTATTTCCTGAATCAAAACACCATTTCTTCTCTAGCATGGTATTTTCTTGGTAAAGAAAACAAACCTTCATAGACTTCTTCCCTTTCATGACTCTCAAAAGTGCCAAGAACTCATTCATTCTCTGTGTAGCAAGATCTTGCCCCATTATAAGATTATCTGAGAGAATGATTACTTTTTCACATGGATGTATACTATTTGGTTATTAATAAAATAAATTCTGTCAGCTTCTTTTGCTGCTTTCTGAGACGAAATAATTTATCTTTTTCTTTTCTTTTCTTTTCTTTTAACAAATATTCCTGGCAATCATACGACTCTTGTTCAAGGACCAGAATTTTGGTCCTTCCTCTATACTCAGCAATTAACTTCATCAGATTCATGCAAGAAAGCATTAATTTCATTTATTCTAAAAATACAAAACAACCTAGTTTTTAGGTTGACTAGTGATTTCACTGTGTTTGGTTTAAAAATTATGTGATAGCTTCAATGGTTGCATGGTGCTGTGTGACAAATTTTCAATATACACAGTGTTCCAAGGAATAGAAGTGAATGGATCACTAGTTCAATAATATCCAATTCCAATATATACAATTCTTCCTGTTGGCTCCTTTTGCGACAGCTTATATAAAGGCACCAGGCCAGATTTACCTGCTGTGCCATGCAGTTTATTCTGCACTTAAATTACAATAGATTATATTTATAATATTGTTTGAGTCATAACATTTGTTACTATGTCTCTCTTTACATTTATGATTTAGTGGATCACCTTTAAACCATTCATCTATTTCAGTTATATAGGGATATAGCACAGTATTTCAACAAAAAGCAAAAAAAAAAATAGTAAGATGTACAGAAATTTGGCCCAAATGAATTGAAATATTTTAACCAAAATAAACCCATCTTTTTGGCTAAAATAAAGTTCCACAGTCCTGTAGCTGATGCAAGTTCCAAGGCTATGCTCGTGTTTGGCTTGTATTACAAGATGCAAGGGGAGAGAATAAAGAATCTTCCACTTCAACTTTGTGAACTCCCCCTGGATTGTAACTACGAAAAGGATATCCTAAATGGCTGAGCAACCCCCAAACAGTCTCAGATGGAGATTAGCACGTAGAACAATTCACTGGGGATCCTCCAATGAATACTGTGAAAGAAAGGAGAGTGTATGGGGGCTGGGCTGAACAGAGCAATGTGTGCCCACCAGCCCCAAAGGGCGTTGTGAGAATGGATGATCTTGTCTACCGTGAACTCCCATCAGGGGCGTGACTGAGCACAGGGCTGAGAGACCTTATTCGATTTTTGTGTGACTTCCACCTGTATGCCAGAGGGTCCTAAAAGATGCCACAAGTTCCCCTTCCGAGTCTTTGCTTATGATGAGGCAATGCTGCCAACCATGAAATGTACATTGTCCCTATCCTATATTGCCAAACCATTTTCTATATTTTCCCCTTACCCCTCATCCACGTTCTCATTTCCCTGAGTCTCCCATTTCCTTTTTGGTTCATTTTTTTTTTTAACCTCCTCATAGTCCTTCTTCATTCTGTTTCCATCAGTTACTGTTGTTTAAGTTGGAAGCAAGCTTACGAAATTTCTTTCCCCTATGCCAGTAGGCAAAATAAAATCTACCTCAGCAGCTTTAATAAGTGCCTGGATCTTTGACACCCTCCAGAGTGATTCTGAAAGGGAGCAAAAAGGCCTCTTCTTCATATAATCCCATTTATTGGCCATTGTTGTGTGTTGCCCCTGGGATCAGGTGCAATCTTACGAGGAAGTTTTCTTCAGCAATCCCAACCCTTTCAACAGGTAAGGAAATAAGTCTTTGAATTCTGGCAACCTCTAGCAATTGTGCTATCTCTACCTCAATTTATGCCAGTACCATTGTACATAGTCTTCATTCATTAACTCAGTACTTCTAATAGTTCAAAAAATAAGCGGTTATTTCTCGCCCAAGACAGAATAACTAAATAATTTTTGTAGTTTGCATAAGCTATGAAAGATTTGGAAATCCAAGTGACCTAGAAATCATCTTGAAAACAGCCACTTGAACTAAGGAACTTCTCAAAATTCTCCC
Organism: Aplodontia rufa; assembly: GCA_004027875.1. Taxonomy (NCBI): domain Eukaryota; kingdom Metazoa; phylum Chordata; class Mammalia; order Rodentia; family Aplodontiidae; genus Aplodontia; species Aplodontia rufa. The sequence continues at coordinate 30,428 of PVKS010022956.1, forward strand.
TAAACCTTGAATCTATAAAACACAAATTGAAGAAAGGAAAATCCACATTTTTTTCTCTCTGGAAGTTTTATACTAGTACATTTAAATGGATGCTTAACCATATGTTTTACAGCCTTTGTATAAACGTTTGGAGTTCTTTTCACGAAGCATTTTGTAAAACCTATTGTGTTTATATCGACCTCGCACAGCTGTAGTCTTTGCTTCAGGTGATGCAATTAATGTCGACACCACTTTGTGTACGAAAACATCATCTAACTTTTAAGTAATCCACAATACAAATAAAAACACAAGTGATAACCGCACAGAGAAATAAAAATTTTAGTTGATAACTAAAGCAGCTCATTAACATTTCAGTTCAGATCAGCTCAAAATCCGTAAGGAATCAGACAATAAAAATCAGCAGGAAGTGTAGGTGCAGAGGCTTGGAGCAGGATTCAGGAAATGTAATTTCGAGTCCCAATTGCACTGGCACCCTAGTTCTGTGACCTTGAGAAAGAAACTTTATTGCTTCAAATCCATTTCTAGATCTATCTTGCTTGTATTACAAATTCGGTGAAGATAAAATTGGAAATGTATGTAAACATGCTTTGAAAAGGACAGTTGCAAAAAATGGTGCTATAGTGCACGAGGGGTAACACAGGCAACAGTGAAGTCTGTCTGCTTTCCAGAATGCTTACTGTGATCTAAGTGATTTGCATAGTATGGCACTTATTCCTTATTATAGATATAAAATATATATATATATAATTATGTATATAATTTCATTAGAAGCTTGTTTGATTGTTCAACAAATAAATTTCTGAATAAAATAAATAAAACATATTTTTAAAAATTAAAAAAAATCCCTTGCAAGCAGGGTACTCTGACCCTCTTTTTTCAAATGAGGAAACCGAGTTTGAGAGGAACTCTGAAACTTGTCCAGGATCATTTCCATCTGACTCCAAAGCCCACCGATGAGCCTGAATTTACAGGGCCCCAGGATACCAGTAGGAAGAAGAAAGGAGCGGTGAGCAGAGGCATGCATGACACAGACAGGTCACTGAGGTTATGGGAGGTGCGGATAAAGGATCAGTCTCCAATAGCAAGGGGAACACATCTGCCACCTCAGGAGAGGGGATGGAAGGATCACATAGAAGTTTCTATCTTTGTGGGTGGTGCAGGTGACAGAAAACTGCAAGAATGACGATTAAGTGGCCTCTGTGCCTTTAATAAGTAGCTGTCTGTTCTCTTTAGGGGAGGGCTGTGGCAGGCTCTGAGTTGTGGCCAGAAGCTAAGGTATAAAATGGGTGATGGACCTGAGTAGATACACAGCGAAATTTTTCTGTGTCTTGATTGACACTAGTTTAGATGTGGCACTGATGTGAAGAGAAGGGAAGTAGAAGCAACCAATGACCTGGAGGGCTGGTTATCTTGCTGTTTGCAGCGTTTCAGTCGCACAATGTGTTCATTTCTGCTGCTCTGTAGTGTTTAATCAGTGTTAAGGTTTGCTATGAGGTGTCCCCTAAAAGTTCATGTGTGAAATAATGCAAGAATGTTGAGAGGTGCATTGATCAGATCATGAGAGCTGTAACCTGGTCAATGCACTGATTCACTTGAATGGATTAACTGGGTGATACCTTTAGGTAGGTAGAACGTACCTGGAGGGATAGGCAACTGGGAGCAAGCCTCTGGTGTTTGTATTTTGTCCCTGCTTAGCAGAGGTCTCTCTCTGCTTCCAAGCTGTCAAGTCCTGAGCTGCTTTGCTTTACCATGCTCTCCCGCCATGATGTTCTGCTTCATCTTAGGCCCACAGCAATGGAGTTGGCTAATCATGGACTGAACCTTTGGAACCGTGAGCCCAAATAAACGTTTCCTCCTCTTAGCTGTTCTTATCAGGTCTTTTGGTAACAGGGATAAAACACTGACTTAAACAATGAATTCAAATTGCTTTTCCTTTCCCACCTTAGCATAATTGGATGAAAAAGTTATTCACTCCATTACTTTGGGACTTGGTTCATTTGAGCTCCATACAACTGGTGTCTGACCTTTGACCATCTGTGATGGTCAGGGTGAGGTCATTGCCACCTGGGTGGTTATAAGCCAGGGATCTGGAAGAGGGCAAAGGCCGACCCCCCCATTTTGCAGATGTGTTCATGGTAACAATGGTATTGGAACAACAACCTTTCCAGTTGTCAACTGCAGTAACCAAGCACCTGTGACTGCATAATTGCTACAGCACCGTGTCCCACTAGCTCTGTAAGTAACAGACAAAAGGATCTTGTTATAATACTGCCTCAAGGATAACTTTACAAGACAAAGATTGCTTCTTTTATTGTTAATATAGGATTTCTTTTATCTAAAAACATGTCTTGGGGCTCCACGTACGTGCAATTCTATCTAGCGTGTGTCTTGGTGAACACAGCAAAGCTTCTGTGCTTGAATTCTGCTTGGATCCTTTCACTACTCCAACTGCTGGGGAACAACTTGGTGGTCTTCAAGCTAGAGGCAAAGTTAAGTAGATATTTGTGCATTTTCTGACAGAGCTGTGTTAGTTATAAAGTCACCCTCCCTCTCTCTCTCTTTATTTTCAGTGCACTCTTTC